>BPLR01011161.1:0-20638 GCA_021605095.1 Caerostris extrusa | reverse complement strand
AACGTGTTCATTGATTTCAAGGATCGAGATATCTTCATCACTGGGCAAAGGGACTGAGAAACGCTGGGGATATTAATTACGACGTGCAACTAAGGCAAAACTCCCAGGAAAAACTGCGGTGATTCTGCTTCATGATAATGCACGTTCCCATATCGCAAATGTTATAACGCAGAAGTTACACTCACTAAAAAGTGGGAGACACTCGAGCACTCGCCTTACAGTCCCGATCTCTTCCTTTGCGATTTTCACGCCTTTTGTAACTTAAAAAAGTCATTGAAAGATCGACGATTTCTGTCTGACTTAGAAGTGCAGCAGATAGTTTCGAACTAGTATTTCAAGCAGCAGAAAAATGAGTTTTACTAAAGCGGTATATTCAACCTAATGAAACAATGGTATTATTGCTTAAATTAGGGGTTGCAAACCCGTGGCCCGCCTTGGATATTTTTCCAGCCAGTGAGATTTATCACACTTTTACAAAATATATTTATTTTATAATGACCAAAGTAGTGAAAAACAGTGTATTAAAAAAATACATTATGTGTGCTTCCCTATATTCAAAAATTAACTGTCGAAATTATGAGAGAAAATTAACTTTTGATTTTAAAATGGTATTCAAGCGAATATATGACAGATATTGCCTATTTTATTTATGAATTTACAGTAATGAATTCGCAAAATAATTAATTTATATTCTATGAACTCATGATGCGCGGAATGCTTGGAACATCTAATATAACAGATTCTATGTTTCACTTTAAGTGACCATCTTAGATATACACAACTGATTGTTGATAGCAAAGCAAACCAAGGTTCTTAGTTCAAGTTGTTGCGTTTTTGAGTTTTCAACTTTACCTGATGATTTTTCTAAACTGAAATTGACAAAACACAAAACAAGCTCTCAAACATAATGGACGCTACCAATTATGATGTGCAAATACACTAAAATGAGATAGATTTGCAAAAGCTAAGTGAAAGAGTGGACATATCGCACTAGTAAAATAAATATTTTTTTAATGATTTCCTTTTTTTTTGTTTCGTTTATATTTATATATTTTTGTATTTCACTTTTTAGTGTTATATATTTTTACACTGTGCGTTTAGTATCATTATTATTATATTATGTATGTTTACTTGTAAAAATAATAGTAAATACAAAAATGATAACGCATTATGTTTCAGTTTTTCACTCCCAAAAAAAATGGCTATAGTGGGTCTTAAATCTAATATGGAGATATATAATTTTATATGCGGTCCGCGGAGTTAGATACATTTCCAAAGTGGCCCGCAAGATCATTTGGGTTGGTCACCCCCTGCAATCAAGGTGATTTTTACAAGGCGAAATCTACCTGGAAATATGACTGGCATATCAAATTTACTAAAGATAATAACCTTCAAGGAGGGGCGGAAATATTTTTGATATCGCAAACCCGGCTTTATAATATGTTAAACTGTATTGTTACTCCGTGGCTTACCATCAAGTTACATCGCGTTCCCCATTAATTTACTTTAAAAAAATCACGGTCTATTTGCCAATAACGAAAAAAAAAGATGTTTGGTAAGGAGGAAACTACGAATTATTGTTTGATTATTTCAGTAGAATTTATATTGTTCCAATTTCAAACAACGGAAAATATATATTTAGAATTAATTCAGCAAATCAAACAAATATAGAACTGTATTAAATGTTATTTCCATGAAGGAATTTATAAGATAGAAACAAAATACACTGAAAAGAAAATTAGTAGACAGAAATTGTGTTATTTTTATGGAGAACGACACAATTACTTATATCTTAAAAAATGAACTATAAATAGAGAATAATGTGTAAACTTAAAGGTCAATATCTAGAATTAATAATCTTTCTGAAAATGTACAATATTTGATGACATTTATTTTAGATAAAATAATGAGAATAATTGATAATTTTTTAAGAATAAAAATAGATACTTTAAACCTGAGTAATTTTAGCAAAAACATATTAGCTGAAATTTTAAATGATTGCTGTTTATTCAAGGTCAATTTATTGAAATTAGGAAGAACAAATGAATGGCTTTCCATATAGTATATACATGCAAGTTTATATTATAATTTGAATATTCAGTTTATAACTTATTCAGTTCTTGTATTTTGTGAGCAATATGCAAATGTTGCCTGTAATTATATTTCGGCGCCAAAGGCATACATTATTTGGTATGATATGCATGAATTAATGAAAATAGAGCATTTAGAATATAATTTAATTGAATAAAGAAACGACATTAACGTTTTGTTAGCATTTCCTTCCTTTCAAAATTGAATAAAGTTCTAATAAAGCATGGAAATCAGTGAAACATAAAAGGATACATTACTCCTAAAATGACAAACCTGAATAAGTTATTTTCATTTTTTATTCTATTTTAAAAGCTTTTATTATCAGTACTAAAATAGAACGGAAGGTTGACAGTTTCATAATTTACAAATATTTTTTTTTACATTTTAATCTCAGAATTATAAATTATAGAACATATTGTTTTCCGAGTTTATATTAAAAATTTTTTTAAGGGTGATACTTTAATTAACTGCATAAAAAACGATGTTTGCCCGACGTCTCAGTGGCAAAGTGAGCAGCTAGGTGAACATATAAGGCGGAGGTCCAATCCACTGGCGGCTTTGTTGTAGACACTGTTTCAGAAACGAGAAACTCGATGGGTTTGTGATGTTCAACACCTTTCTCATTAGCCAGACTAGGTGGTGGAAGTTTCCCGGGTTTTCCCATACGATACACAAATGCGGGGTAGTTACTCCTTAAAATTCCTTTTAGAAGGCACTGCTCTCCTTCAACATCAAAGAGCCAAATCAAATTCTCCATGGTTCAAGGTCTTCTCCATCTTTCTCCAGAGGCAGTCTCTTCCATGGGTGCTCCATCACAACAGAAGTATTCCTTTTACCACCTTCCATGAGCAGACTATTCATAGATGTTCTTCCCGGGCATGCAGGACACTGAGGATGCACGATACAAAAACGATATTTTTTATTGATTGAAAACAATAATATCGGGGTCAAGTAATGTGAGTTACTGACTTACAGGAATATTTAGGTTTTGAATTCTCTTGTGGTATGTGTGTAGTCACTCCTTCAGTCAGAGAAGTCTCGATGACAGCGTTTGCAAGTTTCTCGTATCGTTCAGCTTCGACTACTAGCTATACAAAAATTAAGAAGCTGAGGAGTTACCCCCGCGGAAGTTATCACTTCCCACCACTATCTTACGCCAGCGGATTATCGGACAATTAAACGCAAGCAAAATACTACAACAACGGAAAGGTACAACTATAGTTTCTCTGTTAACTTTTCTCATAAATTCAAATACTGTGCTTTTAACACACTGATGTTAAAAACGTTTTTTCCATTGGGAATTTAGTTTCATAAAAGCATGTCATCATCATCATTGGCGCATCCTGAGTGTGGGCCAAGACCATCAACCTATTGGTAGATTTCGAGACGATTCTAGAGATGCTTTCTTTTCACGGGGGTAGGGTTCTCAGCTCTACGCCCAACTCTCAACAGTCATTTAAAACCGAACCTACGGCTTAAAATGGATCCCGCTCCACGCACCGCCGGGACTCGAACTCGAAATCTGTGGTACCGAGCGCCAGAGTGCTAGCCACTCGGCCATTTAGGCCTAGAAAAAGCATGTATCTTTTAAAATTAAAAAAAATTTCATTAATAATGCTATTTTTTTCACACATTTTAGCTGCATATGTACCATTAAATCAATATAATAACTCAATTATTAACAATTTGAAGTAAATGTGTTTGTTCTGTTATAGTTAAAATTTATGGCTCTGGCAATACTTTTCATACTAAAAATATTTTATAAACAATTATAATTATTAGTTAATAATTGTTTAAAATATTTTATAAATAATTATTAACTAATAATTATTCATAAATCGTGTATATTTTAAGCACATATTTTATTTATATATATATTAATTAATCATTCATTGTGATATTATTAAAGGAATATTATCTGCTAAAGGAATTGAACATTTTTAACCATTGTAAAAATATTTTTTAAGTTACTCAAGTATAAAGAAAATTTAATAAAGAAATGGTTATTCAAAATCAAATAAAAAAATCAATAAAATCTGTATGAATGTTGAAAATAAATCATATAATTTATATTTCATGTTTTAATTGTAAATTATTTCTTGATCTTTTTTATTTGCCGTTTGTTATACAGTGGCTCCCGAAAATGTTCTGTTCGTTTACTAATTTTAATGAAATACTGCTCTATCCATAAAAAATTAATATTTCAGAAGGATAATTTCTTTTACAATATCTATAACATTTTTCCTTAACAAAACTAATTAAATATTTTTAAAAACATAGCAAAAATTTTTTTTATTGAAAAAATAAATAATCAATAACTTATCTTACAGAAATCTTCTTAAATTTAGAAAAAATATCTGCAAATTGCCAAACATGATAGTAATTCGGTCAATTAGTACTTAGTTATTAGGATATCCTGCAGCATCTTCAACAGCATTTAAAAAGTGTGGGAATAGAATTAAGTATTTTTTTTGTTGTAATTTCTACATCAATGTTTCTCTATTCTTCGATCGATAGTGTTTTCAGTTTGGTTTTCCTTTTTACAGCCATGTTGTCGTGCTCTAATGTCCAGTTCTCTTCCGATGAGTTATAATAGATTTAATTCTATCGAATCAGATGGTGTTTTCAGAACATGTGGTCAATTATAGATACTAGAGATGCAGAATCCATCGGAACAAAAAATTTTTAAATTATATTTTAATTTGCAAATAAGGCATTATTCCAGTACGCTTCTGGCTTATTTATTGTTTATTTCGAGAAAGAAAGTCTTTTTTGTCCACTTTTGAAAACATTTCATTTGGTAGAATGCCAATGAAATTCTGTAGAAATTTTAATTCCCAGTGTCGGTCCGGGTTAAAATAGGCGACTAAAACGCAAAATAAAAAAAAGTCGTAAAAGGTGGCCAAAATGGGTACTGGTAAGAGAGTGTGTGTGGGTATAACTGGAGAGGTAAAGCAGATTTCCTCCCACTGATAATCATATGCCTTGTGCCGCTAGCCTCAAGGACAAAAATAAGCTGCATTTCTTTTACCCCTTTACCACGACACTCTGTTTAAGGAACACACGGGTTCATGGATTTGATCTAGATGTTGCTGTCGACCCAGTGAGATAAGAAATAACAACAGGAATTTTCAGAACATTCAAATGTGGATTTTTCATAAATTTTCTAGATATTCCTCTAAATCTTTGATCATATTAATTTTTAATATCATGGGACGATCTTTACATACTTTATTTTCAATCATTTTTCTTATTTTAAGCGTTTTTATCATATATTGTACTGCAAATGAAATAATTTTACTATTTAGCTATATTCGAATTAATTTACAATTACTTTGATAAAAAAAATATAGATAAATTTGGAATGCTGTTCTTTGCTTGTATACAACTACGGTATTTTTATTTTATGATGCAACTAATACCTCAGAAGCCTGATGGCCAGATCATCATTGAAACTTTGCCGTTCGGTGCCACAGGATTCAGAGTCCAGACTCTACGACTTAGGATCATTTGTAGTAAATCGGGAATCCACTTTAAACTGTAGGTCCGATCTAATATATGATTGTAGAGCGTTGGGAGTAGGACGCCAAGCCATTGCCTGCTTTAAGAGAAATCTCCCTGTCTCAAAATCTGCTTGTAGGCAGATGGCCTTGGCTATCATGGGGCTATTGCGCATTGATGATGATATACGCACATGATGTATTATTTATTTTTAAATTATAAAATAAGGGGGAAATATAAAAAAACAAACAGCTCTAAATAGTAAAAATCAAATGATTTTATGAATGTCCTCAAAAATAAATAAATAATGGCAACGGCTCGTAATTTTATTGCCAGGATTTACCGAAAAATGTTTCAATTTAATGGACAGAGAGAATTTCTTCATTTAAAATTGAACTTTTGAACTTTAATATTTATCAAAAGAAACACATAATTGTTTTAAAAAACTAATCTTTATAATATCAGATGATAAATAAATATTTGTTACTGCTCTTTTTTAAATTGAAAAATTTTGTTCCTGTTAGCTTTCTCATTTTAATCATTCAAATAATTCAATTTATTTTTCTATTCAGATCAAAATCAATTGTTGCGATTTTAAATTTGCATAGAACAAATACAGCAAAAGAAAATTTTTAATTCTCGTCATTCAGTTAAAACTCTTCATTCTACTTTTACAAATAATCAGTTGCAACCGATTTTGTTTGCGACAACTTTTTCTGCAAAATTTGTCTTGGATTCCCAGACGTATCACTCGCCAGGATAATAAAAACATTCTTTTATTGTCAATTCACAGGCTTTACTGACTTTCCGATGAAGAACAAAGACATCAATAAACCTATAATTAATTAAATTTGGTAATCTACTGTTTCCCTTCTCTGCAGGGAATTCTGAAAATGAGTGCTTACAAGTTTTGCTAAGGATTTTGTTTAAAAAATTTATTTTTCGAGACTGACGGTGGCAACAAGGTAAATAGTTATTTTGTTTTATTTCTGTTTCGAAGTTCAGAATCTTTGCTTATGTTCTGAATTTGCGTTCGTTTTGTTTTCAAGGAAAAGTTATTCTTTGGAATATGTTATTCATTTTTTTTCTTTAATTTGTTATTCACCATCTATTGTGATTTTTTTCGTATGAAAATAGTTGTAAGGATAATCAAATTCGATTTGTATTACAATAATATTTACTCAATAGCTGTGAAATGAAACAAAAATAGAATATTATATATTTATTTTCTTGTTCTAAATTAGTTATACATATAATGGTAATTTTAAAAATTGTTATATAAAATTATTATAAAAATTAACATTGTTTTTAAGAATTTAAAAATTTTATAATACTAATAAAATTTTAATAAAATTTTTCTTTATGTTTAATAAGTTATTACAAGAACTTAACATTGTTTATGTAAGTTTTTCATATAATGTACTGTAGCTTCCTGCCTATTAAAATTTTTTATAATTCTTAATAGGCAGTAAATATTTTTAATAACAGTTATTCATGTGCATATAATGAAATCTGTGTACTAAACATTTTCAAAAATCCTTGTTCATAGCCAACTCTTCCTTTGAACAAGGATTTTTTGAAAATGTTTTACATTTAAAAGCAATTGCTTGTAAATTTTTTTGATTTCTATAAATTTGTTAGAACTTCTTAATATATTAATTTTATTGAAGAATGTGTTTCACTGAATGTATCTGACATAAACATTTATTCTTATCCTAGCATACCAATTTAAACTTTTCTATCAAACCAATTTTAACTTGTAGGTCACTTGGGTCTCAGAAATTGAAAATTAATTATGTAGGAAATTCATTTAAGACTACATGATAGTATTATAAAGGTTAAAATTATCAAAAAAAATTGCAGAGCATCGTTGATTTTAAGCCTAGTTTTCAATTATATTTTTATGTTATTTCAGTAATAAATTTCAGCTTAATTTTTTTTATCATTTCCAAAATATTTAAAAAATGTATATTTTTATTTTAAGCTTTTGAGTTTTTGCAAATTTCTGAAAACACATTTTTACAGTAACAATATTCCTATAATTTCTCTCTCTCTGTCTTTGTAAAGCAAGAAATGTGTCTGCCAATTTCAATTTTTAACTCTAAACACATAAAACTTACTCGAACTCCTTTTTTTTAAAATGAATACATTTTCAGCTAGTGCATATCCAAACAAAATGAACAAGTTATCTTTAATTATAGAAAATAATTTTGGACAAATTGTACATTTAACTCACTTTCTTAAAGTCATCTGCTTTCATCAGATTTGTCTTAAAGTTGCCAACGCATTAAATAATTTTTTTGTGTGTTTCTTAAATTAAAAAATAAAATACTGAGAATTCTTTCATTTTCATAAAAAAATTTGGAAGTTTTATACTTAATGCATTTCCGAAAATATTAGTGTCTAATGATTTATTTTTAATATAAAATTATAATATTTGATAGAGAAATAAAATAATTTTATGCATATATAATTAATTTATAAATTATATATAATTTATCCCCGATAAATAAAATTAAGCTAAAGTTTAATCGTCTGCTTCTATTTATTTTAAATTTATTGAATAATTTGAAATTATTTGAGTGAACGAGATTAAGATTTGTTTGTTTTTAGAAATATTCTCGGAATTGAAAAAATAAACGTTTTAGTTTTTAATGTTCTTTCTATTAATTTGTTTCAATAATTCTACTACTTAAAGCGTATGCAATAAATACTGTAACGATGTACAAAATGCGTTAAAAATTTAATAATTTTTTCAGTTAAATATTTAATCGATCATTATCTACTTTTCTAAACAAACAAAATAATCATAATATTTTACTAGTTAAAAGGGAATCTCCTTGGACTTACAGTGCCATCTATATTCAGTAAAAATAACTATTTTTAATGTGATATTTAAATTATCGAAATTTTAGCATTTATTATTCAATCAATTTAAATTTTTTTCCTTCCTTTTATTTATATAATTCTAAAAATTCTACGTGTGAAAAATTAAAAAAATGTGGCAAATTTACTTGCTAAACGACTTTTATCATATTAAATTCAAATAATACTGAATTTTAAACTATTTTCTAAAAAAACTACATTCGTATAACAAATTATAATTAATGATAAATATTTAAATTTGTAAATATAACATACATTTTTAAAATTAAAATATATTCATTTAGAAATATTAATATTTATTTAATTTTTTTAAATCTATTTAATCTTCACTATTATTAATTTATAATAATTAAAATTAATTACAACTATTTTAATATAAGATAATCAAAAAACGGCATAATTTTAATATTCACTCATTTTTAGTCAGTTAAAAGATTTAAGAAAATTTATGTGACCTGTATAAAATGTGATAAACATTTATCATACAAAAAATGCATTGTTTTAAAATATATGAACTAATACTTTCTTTCTGATAAAATCTATTTTACTATAATGTTCATAACGTAAAAAATTTAAAATCCTTATTTAGGTAGAAAATACAAATGCGTTAAATACTTCTACAACTATTTATTAGAAATCAAATTTTTGCTAATATTTTGCTTTAAAATAAAGATTCCGGTCTAATTAACCCAAAGTGTGAATAAAATGACCGTAGAGTGACAACCCAATCTCCATAAACTTCTTATTAGAGCAATTGCCAAAATAGCGAATACAACAGCTTTCATAAAGAAAATAAATGTAAACAGTTATTTATTAGCTTATTCGTTACTCCGCGTCCGTATCTTCAAGTTACACGCGCCCCTGGGTAATGTGAAGTGAGTAACGTCTGTGCAGCGCTTGCCTTAAGGCATCCAAGACCAAGCTGTTTAAGTGTTTGCCAGCTGCATTGTAAAAAAAAATTTAAAAATACATTCCATGTCTAAAATTGAAATTAGTTCACACATAGTTATTCTCTACTACATAACCAATTGGTTAGCTCTCTGATTTTTGGTAATACAGCTTCAGATTCGAATCGCAAAAGACCTCGCGCTGTTCTGAATATTATTCATTAACGTTCCGATATCCTCCTTTACGAATGACCGTGCAGTTTCTCCGCTGAGTCACAATTTCCCCCTCAATCGTTATTGTTTGTTTCTTTTGTTTATCTTTTATTACCTATTTGAAATTATAATAATAATATAAAAAAATTATATATGCAGAAATTTTTGTTTTTATTTTTATTTATTTTTTGATTATTATTATTTTTTTTTATTATTTTATTTTTTTATTTATTTATTAATTAATAAAAATTTCGAATAATTAATTTTTAATAAATTAATAATATACTTATATTGCTTTTTTCTATCTAATCAATGGGCTTAAAGCTTAAGAAATTTCTCTTCACTCACAAAGCAGGAGATAGAGGTTGCTAAGCAACCAAGGTTCTCCATTAATCCAGCAAATCGTCGTCGTAAATCATATAATTAAATAATGTAAAATTGTTCTAAAAGATCGTCTCTCGAAATCAAAGACAATGTTTTCAAAGTGAAAATGATATTTTTCAAAAAAGAAAATCGTTTGGAATTCTATAGTTTTTATATTTTTTTAAGATGTCTGTTATGCGGTTTTTGTTGTTGCATTAAATTCTTAATTTTACGGGTAAAGCTCCAGCCGATTGTATTTTCATTTCCTTTCTTTTATTTTATTCATTAAATTTATTTAAATCACAACAAAATATTTTAATACCACAAAATATAATCTTTTATTTATAAGAAATGATTTTCGAAAGTAATAAAAATAATGTTGTTAAAAATCATATTGTGAAAGTAAAGACAATTTTATTTCAAAGTGAAAATGATATTTTTAAAAAAAAATAGTAAAAAGTTTGGAATTCTGTAGTTTTTTATTTTTTTTTAAGATTGCTATGCGTTTAGCTGTCATGCATTTTGTCCTTATAATAAATTCTAAATTTTAAATGTAATCTGTATCTCGGCAAAGCCGATCATATTTTATTTTTATTTTACTCATTAAATTTATTTAAAACACTTCAAAATATTTTAATACCACAAAACGCAATCGATTATTTATAAGAAATGATTTTCGAATTTCACAAATTTCACGGCTGTTTTTCAGAAATTTCGGGATTTGCACGTATGCAATTAGTATCTGAGATTCGAATCTACTTCAGTTCACTACTGCAGTCGCTGATTTTAGAAATTTCGCGATTTTGAACGTATGCAATTACTATCTGAGATTCGAATCCATTTAAGGGCTCTACTGCAGTCGCTGTTTTCAGACATGACGAGATTATGCACGTATGCAATTACTATCTGAGATTCGAATCTACTTAAGTTCTCTACTGCAGTCGCTGATTTTAGAAATTACGGGATTTTGCACGTATGCAATTACTATCTGAGATTTGAATCCACTTAAGGGCTCTACTGCAGTGACTGTTTTTCAAAAATTTCGGGATTTTGCACGTATGCACAATTACTATCTGAGATTCGAATCTACTTCAGTTCACTACTGCAGTCGCTGATTTTAGAAATTTCGGGATTTTGAACGTATGCAATTACTATCTGAGATTCGAATCCTTTTAAGGGCTCTACTGCAGTGGCTGTTTTTCAGACATGACGAGATTATGCACGTATGCAATTACTATTTGAGATTCGAAACTACTTCAGTTCACTACACGTATGCAGTCGCAGTTTTTATAAATTTCAGTCGATTTTTGCACGTATGCAAATACTATCTGAGATTCGAATCTACTTAAGTTCTCTACTGCAGTCGCTGATTTTTAGAAATTACGGATTTTGCACGTATGCAATTACTATCTGAGATTTGAATCCACTTAAGGGCTCTACTGTAGTGGCTGTTTTCAGAGACATGACGAGATTATGCGCGTATGCAATTAATATCTGAGATTCGAATCCCCTTATGGGGACTGCAACATTACAACCATGGATCTCCAACCTCATAAGTAAGAACAAAGGGCATTTCGGAGAAATTAATCAATCATTTTATCTGTCCAAAAAAATGTCACCAAGGCTCTGAATTATGAACTAGGTTCCTCACAAAAACGTTCTGACCTATATTTATATGGAAGACAAATTTAATTGAAAGTTTGAATCAATTTTGATTTATATATTTTTATTTATTTATTATTTTTTATTTTTGTATACATAAAATCATACATGATGTTCTGGACAGATAGGGTTCGGGGCTTTCTTTGACCACTGAATTATGATTAGGAAAATTTTCTATTGACATCTGTAATTTTTGTTTTTTAAATTCTTTTCACAAACTTTTTATACACATAATATTTTAAAATTCTTTATTAAACTTTGTTACTTATTACTTTATATTTTATTAAATATATTTAATGAAAAAAATTATTTTAATAATTATTTCAATTTCTTTTCGCAATTTAATAATTATTTAACTAAATAAAATTGTTTTAAAAATTTTCTAGTGAAAGTAAAATAACAATTTAATTTTAATTAAATTTTATTTTATTCAAAAATAATTTTATTTCAATTGCGGTAATTAAATAATGTCAATTTGTTCCAAAAATCGTCTGGTGAAAGCAAAGATAATTTTATTTCAAAGTGAAATTGAGATTTTCAAAAAAAAAATCGTTTGGAATATATATTTTTTTTTTTAAGATGGCTGTTAAGATACGGTTTGTTGTCACATTAAATTCTTAATTTTATGGGTAACCTGTATATCCAGTCCAGCAGATTAAAGATTGTATTTTCAATTTTTTCATTTTTTTATATTATTCACAAATTTATTTAAATCACAAAAATATTTTAATACCACAAATTTAATCTTTTATTTTATAAGAAATGATTTTCGAATGTAATAAAAAAAATAATGACGTAAAAAGAGTCATCTAATAAAGCAAAGACAATTTTTATTTCAAAGTGAAACGATATTTTTTAAAAAAGAAAAGAAAGGAAAATGGTTTGGAATTCTATAGTTTTTTTTTTTTTTAATTTTTAAAAATCACTGTCATGCATTTTTGTTCTTACATTAAATTCTAAATTTTAAGGGCAACCTGTACAACGACCCAGCCGATTATATTTCATTTTTTTTTATTCATTAAATTTATTTAAAATCACACAAAAATATTTTTTAATACCATAAGATGTAAACTTTTATTTAATATAAATGAATTTTGAATTTCACAAATTCAAAATGATTTAATGTTTAACTTAATAATTTTTAAATATATTTCAGTAATGTGTGTGTCGTTGATTCGCTGTTCCTTTAATTCTCTTTTTTGTCTTCATGTCAATATTAGTATTACAGTGTCAATACATATTTTTTTAATTTAAAAATTAATAAAAGGTTCATTTCAGAAGATTAAACATGAATGTATAATTTTAATATATATTTCCAAAAGATATTTATCATATCAAACAAAAGATAGTATTTATTTATTATGGTAATTGAGAAAATTATTTTTAACATTAACAAATTGCAAAATAAATACTCAAAATGAGTTGAAAATGAAAATCTAAATCTTTTCATTCAATTGAATCTTATATGAAATCCATTCATTTTCAAAATATATTCAATGAATTTGAAATAAGTGTTTTAATTGTTAATTTTTAGAAATTTATTAAAAAACGATTAATCTTTTATCTTTCAAAATTTCTAAACATTTACATTGATGTAGATTTTCCGTTATATTATTTGATGCAACATCTAAGCAAATAAGCAGAAAAGGACTTTATGAATAAGAATTTTTCCTCACAGCGATTTAATTTTCTTACATACATTTAAATTATTTCCTTTTTTAAATGGTAACAGAAGCGAAATTATCTGCGCATCTCACGAGGTTCCATGAATGGTGAAATCACACAAAATTCATCATCTGCTCGCGGATATTTTTTTTCATTCCAATCTTATCATTTGCATATGAAATTTTTCTACGAGCAATCCTCGTCTATGGCTCCAGGGCGAAGATTTCGCATTTTCTTTAAAATTCAATTACGTTTCGTGAATATAATATCCATTGAAACGGAATAATAACATGGCGGAATTATGCTAAATAAATATTAATCGTAAAAGGATAACGAAGAATCATTTATTATTCTGCGAATCTTGTCTAGTTATTATAATGTTTGTTGAAATAGAAATGTGATTCGTACTTCATCGTTGTTGGAGATGTAACTGTAGTTAATAAGCTTTACGCATTGAAATATTTGCAGTATATCTAACTGTGAAATATTTACCACAAGGAAAATAGTTGTAGGCAAAAAAAAAGTATTTCATGTACACACACAAACTGTGTGTTGTGTGGTTTTTGGTTTTAGATAATTAAGAACTTCATACTTGATAAATATATTTTATTTAAAAGAAATGATAAAATTTTAAACTCAGAAAATTATAAGAATGAAGGATTATAAAATTTAACTATTATAAAAAATGTAACATTGCTATTTAATAATTATAATAAGAATTTAGCAATATGTAAGAATTTTGTAAAAATTTAGCAATATGTCTTGAATTTTTGTAAATTTAGCAATATGTAAAATTTTGTAAAAGATTATAATGCAATATGTAAATTTTTGTAAGAATTTAGCAATATGTAAGAATTTTTGTAAATTTAGCAATATGTAAGAATTTTTGTAAGAATTTAACATTGTTATATTATAAGAATCTAACAGTTATATAAGAACTGTACAAGATTAACTTTGCTATTTAAGATTTATAATAAGAATGTAACCATGTTATGTAAAATTTTTATAAGAATTTAGCATTTTTACATAAATATTATTATAATAATTTAACATTGTTATTTAAAATTATAAAATTTTACCCTGTTATATAAATATTATTTATAAAAATTTTACACTGTTATTTAAAATTATTATAAGAGCTTAACATTATATGTAAGTATTAATGTAAGAATTTAACTGTTATATACAGATTATTAAATTTAACATTGTTATATAAAATTATTACGGAATTTATAATATTTTTATATTTGGGTTATTAAAAAAGAATTTACTATATAAAAATTATTAAAATTTAGAATCCACTTCTGCGCTCTACTGCAGTCGCTGTTTCCAGAAATTTCAGGATTTTTGCACGTTTGCAGTTACTATCTGAATTCAAGATCCATAAGGGCTCTACTATAGTCGCTGTTTTTAGAAATTTCGGAATTTGCAGTTACTATTACTATCTGAGATTCGAAATCCGCTTAAAGGCTCTACTGCAGTCGCAGTTTTCAGAAATTTCGGGATTTCGCATGTATGCAATTACTGTGAAGGATTCGAATCCACAAGGGCTCTACTGCAGTCGCTGTTTCACAGAAATTTCAGATTTTGCACGTATGCAATTATTATCTGAGATTCGAATCAACCTATGCGCTCTACTGCTACCGTTTTTAGACAAATTTCCGGATTTCACACGCATGCAATTACTGTCTGAGATTCGAATCCACTTAGAACTCTACTGCAGTCGCTGTTTCAAATTTCTTCGGGATTCTGCTATGCAATTACTGTCTGAGATTCGAATCCACTTAAGGAGGCTCGAATGCAGTCGCTGTTTTCCAGACATGACGAGATATTGCAAGTATGCAATTACTATCTGAGATTCGATTCCACTTAAGGGCTCTATTGCAGTCGCTGATATTAGAAATTTCGGGATTTTTGCGTATGCAATTACTATCTTTGATTCGAATCCACTTAAGGGCTCTTACTGCAGTCGCTGTTTCTAGTAATTTCGGGATTTTTGCACGTATGCAATTACTATCACGAGATTCGAATCCATTTAAGGGCTCCCTAGTTTGCAGTCGCTGTTTTCAAATTTCGGGATTTTTGTACTTATGCAATTACTATCTGAGATTCGAATCCCGCCAAGTTCTCTACTACAGTCGCTGTTTTCAGAAATTTCAGAATTTTGCACGTATGCAATTACTATCTGAGATTATTATCCACTTTAGCCTCTACTGCAGTCGCTGTTTCTAGAAATTTCGGGATTTTGCACGTATGCAATTACTATCTGAGATTCGAATCCACTTAAGGGCTCTACTGCAGTCGCTGATTCTAGAAATTCGGGATTTTCACGTATGCAATTACTATCTGAGATTCGAATACTTAAGGGCTCTAATGCAGTCGCGGTTTTCAGAAATTTCGATTTTTGCGTTTGCAATTACTATCTGAGATTCTAATCTACTTAAGTTCTCTACTGCAGTCGCTGATTTTAGAAATTTCGGGATTTTTGCACGTATGCAATTACTATCTGAGATTCGAATCCACAATATGGGATCTACTGCAGTGTCTGTATTTAGAAATTTCGTGATTTTGCACGTATGCAATTACTATCTGAGATTCAATCCACTTATGTGTCTACTGCAGTCGCTGTTTCTAGAAATTTCGGTTTTGCACGTATGCAATTACTATCTGAGATTCGAATTCCACTTAAGGGCTTTACTGCAGTCGATGATTTTCAAAATTTCGAGATTTTGCACGTATGCAATTACTATCTGAGATTCGAATCCACTCTTAGAGGCTTTACTACAGTCGCAGTTTTCAGAGAATTTCGGGATTTTGCACGCATGCGTAATCCGGGATAAATGGCCGAATGATTATTTGAAGTCTTAAGAAAATGGTGCTAATCCCCTAATCATCACCCTATAAGAATGATGTGTGAGTAGAAGATGTGAATAAGATTTTGGCATGTTTTATTCGCATGGTAATTTATGGTAACTAAATATGAATGGAGTAGTTTCAATGTTATTCCGACTTTCATTTCTGCAACCTGGATAACATTAAATTTTCCACATCACTGCCTATCATTTAAAAAAAAGTAACTCACCTTTTCACAATTATGCTACACAAAATATTTGAAATTACGCACTAATGTAAACTTACAAATTCAAAAGTTTCTAGAAACAATTTTAGAAATTAACACCCGAAAACGAAAACCAGAAAAATAAGAATGTTTTCATTTCTTTTAAAACGAAATACTTCATCATCATCGTCTGTGTACTTAAACGCAATTTCCATAAATTCCCTCACATAACAGAGCTCACTGGCTGGGAAAAGATTAATTAATTTACTTAAAGCATGCTCCTGCAAGAAGCACATATGTTTACCACCAAGAGAAAAAAAAAATGGCGCTCTTTTAATGGAATTATTGTTAGGAAACGTGACGTATTAATACATAAGTCGGCGTTTATCAAGAGCTTAATTCGACAATTACCACTCGTCCTATGCTAGAATAAATCTTGAATATTTAATTTTGCCTGGTACTCAGTTTTGCTAGGCTACACTCGCTTAAGATGTTACCCGTGTAATAGTCCATAGATGCAAAAGTATGTCTGTTTGCGGTTTTTATTTTTTTTAATTACCTTTTTCCAGCTTAAAAAATTTCGAACGATAACACAATTATGTCCGAAAATGGCACTATCTTTGCCTAATTTGTAAGGTAGTAGAACGCCGTTATTGGATTAGTTTTTATTGTTTTTCCTTTTTTTTCCCCAAAGGAAGTTTATTTTCCCTCGAAGGTAATATTCAATTAAGTTTAGTTGTTTCCTGACAGCTGTTTTTATAGCTTTTATCGCTTTTATGTGACAAATTCGCACTGAATGGAAATTAATCGAATTCTTACGATGAAGATAGATGTCATCTTATTTGATAAGAGGACAATTTGCAGAGTTTCTGAAAAGTAATCAAAGGATATTTGAATATTTCTTTTTGATAATTTGTATCCTGCAAGATAAGTGTGACGTATGTTAGGACATTTCGTAGATGAATTAATTTGATTAGACGAAATGTTAAAAATGTATTAATAATAACTACTGATTTAACAAGGGAAATACAAAATTTATTTCATTTTGTGAGTTATGTCGTCCTAAATTAATAGAAACATTAATTACTAAACTTAATTATCCCAATGAATATGAATATTTTAATAGTGTTTAGAAACATAAAATAAAAGTCGTCATGTCTTGGGAATTTCGATAGCAATGCAACTAATATAAATTTGAAGGGAGTTATAAAAATATTAATTTTTTTTTTAATTTATTTAATTTTTGTTAGTCCATAAAAAAAGATGAACTAATAAAAAAACAGTGGTGAATTACAAAAAGAGAAGACTAAAGAGATCAAAAGAGATTACATTAAGAATCTTCGATTTCTTGAGCAAAACATAGCTGAAGCCATGGAGTTATAGCAATTTATAGGAAATGTAAAAAATTACACTACTCTGCTGTTTTTTTTTTTTTTTTAATGAATTTTGAGAAATTTGATTCGACGTCATTTGGCACTAAAATGTCAGACAAGTAACTTTTTTCTTTGCTCTGCAACATTTCACCCACAGTTTTCTACCAGAAATAGGAACGAATAATTCGATTATTTTCGTTTTTAAGCAAAAACATATCCTGAAATCCTATTGTTATAGCTGAAACCATGGAGCTGTAACAATATATAAGAAAATTTAAAAAATTACACTGCTTGATTTTTTTTTTTTTCATTTTTGTGTGTTTGTTGTGTGTGTGTGTATGAATTTTGGAAAATTTATTATGGCATCATTTGGCCTTAAAAGGCAGGCGAGTAACACAGTTTTTCTTCCCTTAATTTGGAACGAATAATTCAGAGATCTCTCGATTTCTTGAGAAAAACAAAGCTGTAACCATGGAATTATAACAATTTATAAGAAATGTATAAAATTACACTGCGGGTTTTTTTTTTTTCTTCTGAGAATTTGATCCGTCGCCATTTGGAACTAAAACATCAGGCATGTAGAAAATTTTGAAATAATCTGCAACATTCCACTCATGCTTTTCTATCACATATTGAAACGAATAATTCAAATATTTCAGATTTCTTAAGCAAAAATCAAGTTCATTTCCACCAGTTAACCTTTCGTTTTTCTTTCGTTTCAAAATGTTGAATTTTAACTAGGATCATCACGAAAGCGTTCTGACTTATATTTATGTAGGAAAACAATCAAATTAAATGATTGAATTGATTTTTGAATGTTTATTTTGTTATTATTTTATTTTTACTCGCAAAATTATGGTTATTGCTTTACAGAGATTAGGTTTGTGGCTTCCTTGATCACTTTCAATTTTGGAAATTTTTGTATTTTATCTGTATTAAAAAATTAATATTATTAATAAATTATAAGTATATTAATTTCTCTTTCATACAGATAAAATAAAAAATTTCAAAATTGAAAAATGATCAAAAATTTTTTTGAAAAATTTAAAGTGAGCGCGAAAAAACAGGATGACAATAAAAAATTTCTATTAATAAATAGAAATTTTTTATTGTCATCCTGTTTTTCTCGCGAACATTTTTTATACATAATATTTTTTCGTTATTAACTTTTATATACTTAATATTTATTTTAATTTTCTTTCACGACAATTCATTCATTCTTTCACGACAAACAATAAGAATTGTACAAAAAATGTCTACATGTAAAAATATTCTAAAAATCGTCGACTGAAGAGAATTTTTTTTCAAGAAAAGGGAAAAGAAATTGATGTTATGCATTTTGTTCTTACATTAAATTCTAAATTTTATGGGCAATCTGTATATCACACTGCAGATTATATTTTTATTTTACTTTTTTTATTTTATTCATTAAGTTTATTTAGATCACATCAAAATATTTTAACACCGCAAAAAGTAGTCTGTTATTTATTAGAAATGATTTTCAAATGTAATAAAAATAATGTTGTAAAAAATCGTCTGGTGAAAGCTTTTTTGTTTGAAAGACAGTTTTGTTTCAAACTGAAAAACCAAAATTTTTCAAACAAAAAAAAAAAAAAAAAAATCGTTTGGAATTCTATAGTTATTTTAGTTTTTAGATTGCTGTTATGCGTCTTGTTCTTACTTATTCTAAGTTTTATGAATGCACGGCGTAATATATTTTTATTTTATTTTTTCTAAATTTTATTTATTAAATTTATTTAGATCACAACAAAATATCACGAAATGTATCCTTTTATTTATATGAAATGATTTTAAATTTCACAAGTTTTAAATGATTTAATGTTTAACTCATTAATTTTTATACATTTCAGTAATTTGTTTGTTTTACTGCTTTTAATTCTCTTTTTGTCTTCATGCAAATATTAGTTTTACAGTGTCAATACATATTTTATCAATTTAAAAATAATAGATTCATTCCAAAACATTAAACATAAATGCACAATTTTAATAAATTCCCAAAAGGTATTTATGATATCAAATCAACGATAAAAGTATTTATTATGGTAATTGATAAATTATTTTTAACATTATAAAATGTAAAATAAATACTCAAAATGATTTGAAAATGACCCAAAAATCCCGCGAAGTTCTCTACTGCAGTCGCTGATTTTAGAATTTCGGGATTTTGCACATATGCAATACTATCTGAATTCGAATCACATAAGGAGCTCTATTGCTGTCGCTGTTTCGAAAATTTCGGGTTTTGCGTATGCAATTACTATCTGGGATTCAGGAGTCCTACTTATGGGCTCTGCTGCAGTATTTGTTTTCGAAATTTCGGGATTTTTGTACGGCCTATGCAATTACTATCTGAGATTCGAATCCACTTGTGGGCTGTACTGCAATCGCTGTTTTCAGACATGACGAGATTATGCACTTATGTAATTACTATCACGAATCGAAGATCCACTTGTGGGTTCTATTGCAGACGCTGTTTTCAGAAATGTCGAGATTTTGCACGTATGCAGCTCAATCTGAGATTAGAATTCACTTGTAGATTCTATTGCAGACGCTGTTTCAAAAATTTGGATTATGCACGTATGCAACTACTATCTGGGATTAGAATCAGTTTTTATGGGCTCTGCAGTTGCTGTTTTCAAACATGACGAGATTATGCAATTACTATCTGAGATTTGAATCAAACTTGTGGGATCTATTGTAGCCGCTATTTTCAAAAATGTCAGAGTTTGAAAGTATGCAACGCTACAATCTGAGATTGGCTCCCACTCATGGGGTTCTATTTACCACAGACGCTGTTTTCAGAAATTTGGATTATACACGTGTGCAACTACTATCTAGGATTCGAATCCCACTTATGGGGTACTTTGCAATAGCTGTTTTCAGACATGAGGAGATTATGCACTTATGTAATTGCTATC
>BPLR01011160.1:0-136449 GCA_021605095.1 Caerostris extrusa | reverse complement strand
GTTACGTATTGCTTCTGGCCATTCAAGCCCTAACCAATGTATTAAAAAACATTATTCGTGCATCCATATAATCTAAAATTAACTTAGAAAAAAATTAACTTGATTTAAATAATATTCTGCAATATATGAATGGATATTGCCTGTTTTTATTTATGAGTTTCTGTTATAAAGCTATGACTTCGCAGAATGATTAAATTATGCCTGCGAACTCATGATGCTCAATGCATCTTGAAACATCTAATATAACAGATCTATGTTTCACTTTGGTGACCATTCCTAGATGCGCACAGTTGATAGAGCAAACCAGACTGTTAATTCAAGTTGTTAGTGCTAGTGGTTCAACTTACACCTGCAAACCTTTTTTTGAAAATGAAATTAACCCAAAACAAAAAACGCGCAAACATAACGGATGCTAACCTGCAACCCCCCATTACGATGTGCCAATACCCAAATCGATATCAATTTGCAGAAAATAAGAGAAAGAGTGGAGAAACAAAGATCGCATTAGTAAAATAAATATTTTTAATGATTTCATTTATATTTATATATTTTTTTATATTTCCTTTTGCGTTCCCCATATATTTCTTTACAGTATGCCTTTAGTATAATTTTTTATTATATTATCTATGTTTACATAATAATAAAAGTAAACACAATAATAATAAGAAGTCATTACGTTTCCATTTTTCACTCCAAAAAAATGCCCTTAGTGTTTCTAAATATAAATATAGGGATATATAATTTTATATGCGACCCGCGGAATTATGATGCATTTCAAAGTCCAGCAAGATCATTTGGGTTGGCCACGCCTGATTTATTATTACTCAGAATAGAGCACAAAAGTAGATATCTGAAATTCTACAAGACACCAAAGGGAAGAAAAGGTCTGGCAGGACTCACAATTAACAAATAATTGAAAACTGAAGTACTGAATAACCGAAATGACAATCTCGTTTTACAAAAACCAGTAACAATTAAGCACACCAGCAAACGGAATTGAATTGCTCACCCATTTGAATGGGAATTTGAGAGTATTGTATCAGAAATTCAACATTTAATACGATTATCGATGTAATTCGACGTCGAGTTCTTTTTCAAGTTACTACAGCGCACGTCATCAGTCCAACTGCATTCACAAGGCAGCAGCGCACATAATGAGTAGAATAAATCATTTGTTATACATTTATATAGGCACAAAAGTTTCAAGCTTTGTTTAAGTTAAAGATCACATCCATAATCAACTAAATTTTCATCTAGTTAAGCCATTTGATTTGTTTGCATAGAAATTGTTAACATTCTAATATTAAGTGTATTTGTGTTAATGTACATTCTTATTGTGCATTGTAATTTAAAATTTCGGGTAACCTTCTTTCCAGTTTGGAGCAGAGTTATACAATTCATTTTAAAATAATGATACATTTAAATAAATACAGATTATTTATTTCTTGTATAATATATTTCTGTCATATTAAAATGTTATCTTAAATGAAACCATTTCAGATAATTTTAATTTACCCCTTTTTTTAGAAATAATATAGAAACATTCATGCTGTAGTAGATGTCGTCGTTTTTGCCTAGGTACAGCTGGATCTTGGTGTGGTCAGGTCCACAAGAACACTCATTTAACAAAAACGCACCAGAATTAATTACGAGCGCACAAAACCGGAGCACAACACACTACAAAGATTAATATACAACGTTAACATATTTAAAGACAGATATATTTTAAGCGGAAGGATTCCGCTTCGAGCTCTCGATGAGATTTTCATTCAGCGCCAGTTGCGTAGTACGTCTTCTCGGGCGAGATTCATTGCCTACTGAACTTTTTCACCAGGCCGCTGCAAGGGAGCTCTTGCAGTGAGTAGGAGGAACACGGTTACAGGAGGAACACGGTTACAGAGGAACCACGGTTACAATACTAGATAATTTTTTCAATTCCTTCTATTAGCTCACACTCTCCTATATATATATCTTGTTCACATTTTCAATCGTTCATGAAATACTTTTCATTCATCCACTCCAGTTCAAACACATTTTTTTGAACTTGAAGGGGATGACACTGGATAATGAATACACTTTTTCAAATATTAATTCATTCATTTAATTTAATTCATTCATTTTAGTTTTTTTTTTTTAGATTTAAGTTGAATATATCTACCAATAGAGGGCGCCAGATAAACTTAATAAAGGACTAATATACTGCAATATATAATGAAAAAAAGTAGGAATTGACTTACTTTTTTTCCACTGTATTGCAGTATATCAGTCCTTTATAAATAATTTTCATTTATTTTTTTATATTACTTTTTGTTAATTATATATTACATTTTGTTATCAATCCAGTGCAAAAAGGTAGAGAATAATTCATTATTTTTTGTCAAATGATTAACAACCAATAACAAAATTTTTTGCATAATTTATTTAAGGCCAACACGTTTAATCCCATAAATAGCGTAATGTTTTTGGTATCAGTTTTACTTTCATTTAATTAGCTGTAATCAGAAGCATAAAGTTCACAAATTCAATAAAATTATTAAAACTTTGCAAAATGTCAATGAAACTTAAGTAGGTACTTGAGTATACAGGAAAGTCAGAGAATTATCTTTTCCAAAACAGTAAATAATCCTATGCTAAAAACATCACTTATTTAACTGAAAAAACTTTTGAATAAATATTCTAAAGTGCAGACTTATTTTACAGCATGCACTATGTTCTGCACATTCTTTTATTTACTCAACAACGTTTTAAGCTGCTCATTTTGTTAGAGGAATCTTGTGGCAGTATTGGAAATACGAGCGCTTGCTTTATGAAAAAAGAGGAAAAAGTTTTCACAAAAAAGGCAAAAAACATGCCAAGCACTACGTGCATCAGATATAAGCACTAAAAGGTTTCATCATTTTTATCTTTCAGAATTTTCCATATTTTCAGTTTTTAAAAGAAAAAGACCAACTAGGGGGAGGGAATGTTTTCCATTATAAATTTTCTATAATTTCGTAGCACAAGAAATAATTTAGAAATTATTCAAAAAATATGTTCAGCATTTAAATTATGTCTTTCCGGTTTGGAAAGAAGTTTGTTGTACAATTTTTTGAATTAGTTTGTCCTTGTAGGACACATACATTTAGAAATCAAAATTGTATAATGGATGGCATTAATTCAAAAACTCAGCCTTCAATACAACTTACATGTATGTTTGTTGGAATATAAATATAATTTATATTTCAAGGAATTTATCTATATTTGTTGGAATATAATTGAATATTTTAGTTTAATGTAAATTTGCTAATGTCGAATAACATTGGTATCAAAATTTAACTTAGACATTTTTAATAAAATTATTTTTTTGTTCTAATGCAGCTGGTAAAACACTTAGACAGTTGTCTTGGATGCCTTAAGGCAAGCGCTGCATAGATGTTACTAATTTAGCAATACCCAGGGAGAGAGTGTAACTTGAAGATAAGCCACGGACGCGGAGTAGCAATACCCCGCAACACTCCACGATTCTATTAACCTGCAGTTTAAAAATGGATTCCGAACCACTACAGACACCCCATGGCACCGCCTGAACTCGAACCTGAAACCTGCGGTACCGAGTGCAAGAGCGGCCACTTTGACTAACAATCAGTCGCAAAATTTTCCATACATAATTTATTTAGGCCCAATATGTTTTATTGAATATATTTTCTTCCATATCATTTGAATAGCGTAATGTTTTTTGGTATCACTTTTACTTTCATTTAATTAGCTTTAATCAGAAGCATAAAGTTCACAAATTCAATGAAATTATCTTAAGTAGGTACTTGTGCATACAGGAAAGTTTGAGAATTATCCTTTCAAAACATTAAATATCCTATGTTAAATTATCCTATGCACTTATTTAAATAAAAAGCTTTTTGAATAAAAATTCTAAAGTGCAGACTTATTTTACGGCATGCTTTATGTTCTGTACATTCTTTTATTTACTCAACAACGTTTTAAGCTGCTCTTTTTGTTAGAGGAATTTTGTGGCAGTATTGGAAATACGAGAGTTTCCTTTAAGAAAAAAAAAAAAAAAAACTTTTCATAGAAAGCAAAAACAAGCCAAAAACTGCGCGTATAAGATATAAGCACTAAAAGGTTTCATCATTTTTATCTTTCAGCATTTTCCATATTTTTCAGTTTTTTTTTAAAAAAAAAAAAGACAAGTTAAGGGGGAAATGTTTTCCATTATAGATTTTCTATAATTTCGTAGCACAAGAAGTAATTTAGGAAATTATTCAAAAAAATATGTTCAGCATTTAAATTATGTCCTTTCAGTTTGTAAAGAAGTTTGTTGTACACTTTTAAAATAGTGTGTGCTTGTAGGAAACATGCATTTAGAAATAAAAAATTGTATAATGGATGCCATTCATTTTAAAAATCATTTCAATATAATTTACATTTATCTTTTGTTGGAATATAAATATAATTTATATTTCAAGAAATCTATTTATGTTTGTTGAAATATAATTGATTATTTTCGTTTAATGTAATTTTCTAATCTCGAATAACATTAATATCAAAATTTAACTCATACATTTTTATTGAAATTATTTTTTTTTGTTCTAATGCAGCTGGCAAACACTTAGACAGTTGTCTTGGATGCCTTAGGACAAGCGCTGCACCGACGTTACTCGCTTAACAATACTCAGGAGGTGCGTGTAGCTTGAAGATAAGCCACGGACGCGGAGTAGCAGTACCCCCTCACCACGCTCCACGATTCTATTAGACCGGGTCATACAATTTAAAAGTGGATTCCGAACTACTATAGACATCCATGGCACCGCCGGAACTCTAACCCCGAAACCTGCGGTACCGTGTACAAGAGCGGCCACTCTGACTAACAATCAATCGCAAAATTTTCCATACATAACTTATTCAAGCCCAATATGTTTATTGCATATATTTTCTCCCATAGCATTTGAATAGCGTGATGTTTTGGGTATCAGTTTTCCTTTCATTTAATTATTTATAATCAGAAACCTAAAGTTCACAAACTCGATGAAGTTATCAGAACTTTGCAAAATATCAATGAAACTTAAGTATGTACTTGTGTATACAGAAAAGTTTAAGAAATTTTCCTTTCAAAACAGTAAATATCCTGTGTTAAATTATCCTATGCACTTATTTAACTGAAAAAAGTTTTTGAATAAAAATTCTAAAGTGCTGACTTATTTTACAGCACTATGTTCTGCACAGTCTTTTATTTGCTCAACATCATTTCAAGCTGCTCTTTTTGTTAGAGGAATCTTGTGGCAATTTTGGAAATAAGAACTCTTTCTTTAAGAAAAAAAAAGTTTTCATGTAAAAAGCAAAAATAAGCCATCACTACGTGTATAAGATATAAGCACTAAAAGGTTTCATCACTTTTATATTTCAGCATTTTCCATATTTTTCAGTTTTTTTAAAAAAAAGACAAGTTAAGGGAAATGTTTTCCATTATAAATTTTCTATGATTTCGTAGTAAGTAATTTAGGAAATTATTCACAAAAAATATGTTCAGCATTTAAATTATGTGCTTCCAGCTTGGAAAGAAGTTTGTTGTACACTTTTAAAAATAGTTTGTCCCCGTATATTTAGAAATCGAAATTGTATAATGGATGCCATGCATTTTAAAAAATCCTTTCAATACAATTTACATTTATCTTTTGTTGGAATATAAATATAATTTAGATTCAAGGAATTTATCTATATTTGTTGGAATATAATTGAATATTTTCGTTTAATGTAATTTTTTATAATCTCGAATAACATTGATATCAAAATTTAATTTAGATATTTTGGTAAAAATCTAAGAGACAAATTTGTGCAAATTACTCCAAGTAAAATAATTATCATCTCTATGAAATATAGTCTTATATTTATCATTTTAATGATCCACGGCATTCAAAAATTCGGAATATTTTTAAGTTAAGTAACATAATATCATATTAGCATATTTTTAGAAATTCAAATTTATTATATATTAAAAAAGATTAGATGTAAATATAAGACAGTCTGGTTTTTATTACTCTTAAAATTGCAATACAAGAATATAAAATGAATGAATGCTTGTTTCACAATAGAATATGAAAAAGAATTAAAGTTTTTTTGTTCATAATTCAATAATTAAATGCAATATTTTTCTTTTATAAAAGTGTTTTTTTATTTATTTAATTTTTTAGCATTTAGCATTTTTAAGTCAATTCCTACTTTTTTTCGCTCTATTGCAGAAATGTCCTTTATTAATAAAGTTGAAATTTTCCTCTTATATCTGGTGCCATCTATTATTAGATACATGCAACTGAAATCTAACAAAAACTAAAAATTAATTTAATTAAATTTAATGACTGAATTAACATTTGAGGAAACTGTATTAGATCAAATGTCCTCCACTACAAGTTTAAAAAATGTATTTGAACTTGAGTGGATGAATAAAATGTATTTTATGAGCGATTGCAAATTTCTACAAGATATATATATAGGGAGAGTGTGAACTATTAATAGTAGGAATTGAATAAAAGCTAAGAATATCGCGCAAAAAAAGTAATGATGATAGAGTTTTTGTACAATAAAGTGTTTTCAATCAGACTTTTTGATAAAAATGACTGTACAAAAACTTCAATGGATTAAATTCAATTTGACACTTTACGTTTAATGGGGCATCAATCTTATTGTGAACCTAATAGACGAATGTGGTAATCCATTTTTCTGTCAACTGATTTGCTCTTCACAACTTCATAACTAAATTCGTTCCATTTATAAAAAATACCGTTAATTCTATAACCAAGAAGACATAATTTGTCCATAAAAGTCAATAGCAAAAAAATCCTACACTCATTAATAAAATAAACATTTTTTTCCTTAAAAGTAAAAAATAAATAATTAAAAATTCCAAACCACATACAAGATTAGATGCAAATAAGAAAAACCTATTAGAAAAAATACATCTACATATTTTAAACTTAAGTCAAATTGAAATTACACATTTTTAAAAATACATTTGTTTAATTTGATAAATTAATTATTATGGAGTAGATATATAGTAATAGAAAGTCTGGCAATTATTTGTTCTTTTAAATCTGATAGTTTGAAGTACTCAGTGCTTAGTTAAATATAAGTTACCATAATGAAGATTTGCATTTGATATTCAGAGTTATGCTGGAAGTTTAGGTATCACTGGAGCTATTAGGCTAATACTGGAAACTAAAATCTCAAGATGAAGAATGTTAACTCAACATTAATGAACGTTACACTGTTTCAATTATGCATTATTCTATTTCAATTATGTATTATTCTGCTTCAATTATGCATCGATTACGCATTATTCTGATTCAATTATTCATTATGTTTCAATTATGCGTCAATTATGCATTATTCTGTTTCAATTAGGCATTAATTATGCATTCTTCTGTTTCAATTAAGCATTATTCTGTTTCACTTAGGCATCAATTATGCATCAATTATTCATTCTTCTGTTTCAATTAAGCATTATTCTATTTCTATTAGGCATCAATTATGCATCAATTATTCATTATTCTGTTTCACTTAGGCATCAATTATGCAACAATTATTCATTCTTCTGTTTCAATTACGCATCAATTATGCGTCAATTATGTATTATTCATGTTTCAATTAGGCATCAATTATACATTATACTGTTTCACTTAGGCATCAATTATGCATTATACTGTTTCCATTATGCATCCATTATTCGTTATACTCTCTCAATTCTGCATTATTCTGTTTCAATTATGCACTAAGCTATATCATTTAAAAGTGTTCATAAAGGGCATAACATTAAATTAATCGTGCTTATGTTAATGTTGTTGTGCTTATTGTGTTAATCACCCATCAGAAGCATACTCCCATACACTACTATCCCACATTTCATAGCTTCTTGAAATATACATTTCCCACAAAATTTCGATGCCTAGCTTTCAATGAATTCTTGAAAGACGACACTTCAAACAACAATAAATCTAAAAGCCAATTCTTTCCTTGCAAAATAGAGTCTTACACATTCAGTTTTAGCGTCACCGTAGTAGTACGTAAAAACTCTATGCTAATAAATCGTACCAAAGTAAACCGACATTTTCTTTTTATTAAATTCTAAAACGTTATACAGCCCGAAACCTTTGAGTTGATCTTCTTGTTATCTATTACGAACTAATATATTTTTCAAAGTTTTAAAGTATAAAGAAAGATTTACATTTTACATACCGCTTTTGGCGAACATCTTAAATTCAATTTTAGACCTTCCCTTAAAGAGTTGTTTAAAGGAGAAACAGTATCCTGAATTTTATGTCCTGATCCTTAAAGCCACCCTAGATTGGTATTGAAGTAAAAGGAGGAGTAAAAAAACACAACATTGTTCCACCGTTCTGCGAGGTTGACTTTCAAATGCTGTGGAATTGGATTGAGCAATGGTTCGGTGGAGCTTGGAGGTAGCATTTCTGAAATGGACTGCTCATCCCAGAAATGTTTTGATAAGACGGGCTGTCGCAGAATGTAAGGAGGATTTTCTATTACGTTTTGCAATTCTATGAACAAGGCTGGTTTCTGGAGGGATTATCTTTCGTCTTTTTCGACTGAATAAATTTGAGGAGGATTGTGTCGAAAGTTATAGTCAGTTAATTTTAACTTTTCAATTCTATTCATCTTATAAATCGCGGTAGTTAAATTTTCAGATGGATCAATCACATTATGTATTTGGTGTCTTCATGTAGACATATATACTCCTTATGTATACACTGAACAAAAAGTGATATAAACATACGGCCCTGATTGACCGTCGGAGGGCTAATAGAGCTCTGGCGCTCGGAGTCACAGGTTTTGGGTTCGAGTCGGTTCCCAGCGGTACCATGAACGTTTGTAGGGGTGCGGGATCCACTTTAAGATGTGGGTCCTGATCTAATATGACAGTAGAGCATTAGGCATAGGGTTGATAACTCTACCCCGCAAAACCTCAGCGTCACGGAGCCAAGTCGTACTTCTACCTATGGGTGCTCCGTCACAACAAAAATTGTCCCCTTCCCCTCCTTCCGTGAGACCATATTGGTCCATGGATTTTGTCTGGATGTCTACAACTACTACTACACCACACCACATCACTGTGCCTAGAGCGGAGTTGTCCCTCTACAGTTTGGGAATGATGTGGGTGAGAAGAAGTCCCGCCGGACGGTGACTGATTGTCCCGGTGACGCTCTGCGGTCCTATGAGACCGGGACCTATGTCTTAAAGTGGATTCCAAACCACTACAACCATCCACCAACCGTATTCGAACCCCATATCTGTGATACGAAGTACTAGAGAGTTAGCCGCTCGGCCGTCAGGAGCGTTAGTCTGAATTATTATGTAGCGTTATTTATGTTTAGCGTTAGGCTGAATGATTACTGGATGGAGCATGCCATCAAAAGCATACTCTCCCTACCCCACTCTCCCACATTTCATGGCCTCTTGATATATACATTTCCCTCAAAATTTCGATGCCTAACTTTCAAAGAATTCTTGAAAGATGACACCTCAAACAAGAAGAAACCTAAAAGCCAATTCTTCTGCAAAACAGAGTCTTACACATTCATCTAGAAAACAGTTAACAGTAACAGTAAGTAAAAACTCTATGCTAATAAATCGTACCAAAGTAAACAGAAGTTTCTTTTTTTTTTTTATTAAATTCTGAAATGTTATACAGCCCGAAACCTTTCAGATCGTCTTCTAACTAGTAAGAACTAATATATTTTCAAAGTTTTAAAGTATAAAGAAAGATTTACATTTTACATACCGCTTTTGGCGAACATCTTAAATTCAATTTTATCCTGAATTTTATGTCCTGATCCTTAAAGCCACCCTAGATTGGTATTGAAGTAAAAGGAGGTGTAAAAAAAACACAACATTGTTTCAGCGTTCTGCGAGGTTGACTTTCAAATGCTGTAGAATAGGTTGAGCAATGGTTCGCTGGCGCTCGGAGGTAGCATTTCTGAAATGGACTGCTCATCCCAGACATGTTTTGATACGACAAGGCTGTCTTAGAATGTAAGGAGGATTTTCCATTCCGTTTTGCAATTCTATGAATAAGACTGGTTTCTGGGGGATTATCTTTCCTGTTTTTCGACTGAACGAAGTGGAGGAGAATTGTGTCGAAAGTTCAGTCTGATAATTTTCACTTTTGAGTTGTATTTATCTTAAAAATCGAATAAGGAAGTTTTTAAATGGATCAGCTGCTCTATGATGCTGATTCGTTATTCATTTATTATTTTCATTCATTCAAGTAATGATGCTGATTCGTTATTCAATTATTATTTTGATTCATTCAAGTAATGATGCTGTTTCATTATCATGAGCTGATTCATTACTGAGTAAGTAAGGAGGCCACCATGATCGTAAGAAATGGAATTGTATTTTACAGCCATCCTACCTCAACCAGTCTTAACTCAATGTATCAAATTATATACGGTGATATTTTTCAAAAATGCTGTAATTGTGCAATGTAAAATTTTTACAAACAATACTATTCAAAAAGCTGAAAAAATACAAAAAAATTAATACTTTTTTAATTATGAAGATATAATGGAAAATTTATGATGAAATTTAACTATAATAACTAAATGCAAACAACAAGAATAGAATTCTATTTTAAAGATTTTAATTTCTTTTTTAAGGAATACGTTAATGATAAAGAAGTCAATGCACTACAAGATAAGTGATATTTCAGATAAGATAAGTGAAAAAATACAATTAATCGACTAATTTTTCTAAATTCGAATTTGTGAAATTAACTATGAAAATAAAAAAATGAAAATAATTTTAAAATAAAAATTATGAATGCTATGGCCATATCTGTGGTACGTTGTTTTAAACTTCTTACAAAATGTATCATCTTAAAATTTCAGACAGATACATCAATCAATTTTTGAAATATTGTATTTTGCGTATACAATTCATGGCAAAAATTCAAATTTTTGAAAATGCATTTTTATGTTTTTCTAAAATATTGTACAATTTCATACACTTGAAAACACCACAATAAAAGGTCACATCCTCCTTCGTTTGAAATTTATGACCTTTTTTTTTTTTAACAAGATGACCTTAATTGTTTTTTTGCTGGTTTTTATGTGTGTTGAAAACTGCTGAATGGATGCACTTTTTATCGAAATTTATCAGTGAAACTATTAAGATTAATCTGTAATTCATTTAAATATCTTCGAAAAGAAAACCAACATTATACTTTACCAATAAGTGTAAACTCAATTTCAAGATTTGCATTTGTACAAATTTTTTGATACTATTTACCATAAAACAAAAATTGAAGCTTTCATTGGCACTTGGTGTCCTACTATGAAGATATCTTTACAGGTTGGAAATGATGTAAGTGAGAAGTCTGTTTGGGCTCTGTGACGCTCTACGGTCATATGAGGCAAGGACTTACGGTTTAAAAAGTCGATTCTGAACCACTACAAACGTCCATGGCACCGCCGGTACTGAACCCTGTGGCACCTAATGCCAGAGCGCTAGCCACTCGGCCATCAGAGTCCTAATAACAATTGATCACGCAACATCACACAAATAAATTTTAAAATATTAGTAATATTTTGAAAGAGATCAGCACTCAATTTATTATGTATTTTACCATCAGCCAAAGCTTACTGATATTTATACCAACTATTTTAACGTATAAAGCAACGTCCATGCTTTGAATTAATGTTGCTGGAAAAATAATGAACAGCTCTAAGAATAAATACATCTTGTATTAAATCTCTTGCATTTACTTTTTATTACCAGTTTTATTCGTTTTAGAGGTAGGAAATCCTTGTGAAAAAGATTTCTTACAAAAGAATAGAATCTTCCACTAAATATCAAGTTGTATTCTGAGCAAAGAACATCATAAGAACATTAATTAGTAATTCTATATCAATAAATAGAAGATCAGTGTTTTTTTTTTTTTTCAGTTTCAAAATTGTCACAACTTGTCAGAAGAACACAAAATTTGATTCACTAACAATTTTTTTAAGGATCTTCATCAACTTTTTTTGCTAACTAAATCGATTAGTTCTAAATTTTTTTTTTAAAACTTTTTCCGCATATTTCTTTAATGAGAAATAGCAAATATTTGCAAAAAAATTTGTAATATTTTTTTTTTTTTACTAAAATCGAAATTATGCGCTGTTAAAAATATAATTAATAAGTTTTTTTTAGCTTATTTTACTTTTTTTTTATTAATTTGTAATTCCAATACAAATCATACATTCGTATTGTGCATTAAAACCAGAACTACAATCTACTGATTCTATTGATTGATTATTCTGTCCCTACTAATATCACTGAATTACTGATTTCATTATTTCACTAAAATAGTGAAATCAGTGATTTCACTATTTCAGTGAAATAATAATAATGAAATAATTTAATAATGAAATAATAATAATAATAATGAAATAATGATAATTCACTGAATCACTATTTTCACTAATATCACTGAAAATGTCCCCCTTTGTCTCCTTTTGAAAAAAAAAATAACTGAAAATAAATGCAAACAATAATAAGCAAATAAATAACTATTAACTTCTCACCCATCGTTTAAATACACGAAAAGATCTACTAAAATGTCTGAAGTAGAACATGACGTCATGATATAAGTATTGTTGCCCGATGCATGAAATCACGAGTAAAGTCTCTTTTGCTTTAAAATAATCCAAAACTAGCACACAATACTCGTTTTATTCCAGAATTAAAATTAAATTCCACATAAATTAACGCGTGATGTTTCGCAGTGACAAAGACCACTGATACATAAGGAAAAAAAGGACGAATTCGTCTTTAATCAATAGAAATAAATTGCGTTTCTTGAACAAACAATTAAGAGGGAGGAGGAGAAGTTTTCGAATTAAGAACAGTTCTTCCTAGAGAGAGGCGGAAGACATTCCCTTCCCCTGACGGAAAGTGCACATTTATGTGATAAATAACATTTATAAAACTACTTCTTCCAGATGAGCCTTTATGACAGTCCATTCTCTGGTGTGAGAAGTTCGCTTTTCTTACGCGTTGTCACGTTCACACTCAATTTCACCCTAATGAATTTGCCCCAAATTCATCCAAGGAGCAGCAATATTTCATTTTTTTCTTTTTCGTATGGAATTAGAAGTAGTTTTTTTTTAAACCTTGCATAAAAAAATAATACAAGGAACCCCTTTATTTTTAACGTTTTTTTAAAAGTTTTTTTTTTTTTTTATTATTTCAAAATTGCAAAACAGAAAATTTTAATTTTAAAATGAATTTTGATAAAGAATAATTAAATAAAAAGTATAGTTCAATCCCATTAATCCTCTTTTCCTTGTACAACTAAAAATCCTTCTTGTATAATATTTTTCCAAAGTGTAGCATCACTGCAGATGAAAACACTTTTTAATCGAAACGAGTTACCTGTTCACGTAACTGTTGGTGAAAATGAATCAAAAGGGGGATTACTACTCCTTAGATTCAAAGATAAGGCAACCCATCCTGCAGTGCATATTACCAGAACCAGAACCCCTCTCTACGCCCACGCAGATCATGCCCCGCGCCACCACAGACTGTTCACGGAGACAGATCGCTGGAAAATCCCCGCATTTATAAAAGGCTCTCTAAATATAGAGCCAACAAGACCTTTCCCCGAACTGAATACACCGGGCTCATTACGATGGAAAATGTATAGGACAAAAGCAGGCTCTGACATCAACATAGTTATTCATTTCACTCTGCTTTCTTATCTACGAAATCTTTGAAACGCTAATTCCAGATAAAGGAAGGCAAAAAAATTGGAAACAGAACCTTCTTTAAAACCGAATACAATAAGAATCTTACTTCACAAAAGAATCACAAAGAAAGAGGATTCATTCATCAGAATTTTTCTTCCTTATATTTTTTTTTACCTTCAGATAGAAATTCAAATATCTCTTAGTATCATTTTTTATCTAATATTTTGTCTTTTTTTTTTTCTGCAAGAGATTAGATATTTTGGAATCCATTCATAAATAAACTATATCTCTCTCGGATAAATTAGAAAATATTTGATTGTTAGATTTGAATAGAAACTCGTATGGAAATAAACGAAAATCGATGAGTTTAAAAAGAAAGAAATGTCTGATCCATATAATGAAGTATCGTATCGCTTATAAGTGATAAAGTTAATTCAAACATTTATTTATAACAATAAGACAATGCCATCATTACCTGCTCCAATTTTGGATTATTTCTGGTATACCAGACTCATTAATGTAAAGAAAAATAAGCAAAAGTAATTCTAGTTCTTTTTAATCTTTTCTGGATTTTTACATTAAATTACATACATTAATAAAAATTATAGTTATTTCATTTCCAATTTTTTCTGCATCCATAAAATCCTCCGAGTACACGATAACATGTTGCAATCTCCGTTAATGGCTATTTTTGTTCTACGGTATTCACTGATGTAAAAAAAAAAAAGAATGAATAGAAGTCATTAAATATAATTCTTTCCGTTTCAATCTTATGTGCATTTTTATAAGCTTTTGTAGTTCTAATGCAGCTGGGAATATAGAGACAGGGCTGCACCGCTGTCACTCTTTTAGCACTAACCAGGGGGACGTGTAGCTTGAAGATATGCCACGGACGAGGGTCACACTACCTCCACAACACTCTACGATCCTATTAGACCGGGACGTACGGTTTAATGTGGATAACAGTTTAATGTGGAACCCAAAAATCAATCGTACCTAACACCACATTTTTTTATCAAAGCAGGTTCGAAAAAGTACTTTGATAAAAAAATGTGGTGTTAGGCACGATTGGTTTTGGGTTACAGTAGATCCCAACATAGAAGGTTCCGTTCGAGAACGGGGCTTGATGACCGAGTGGTTAGAGCTCTGGGGCTCAGAACCACGAGTTCGAATCCTGGCTGTGCCATGGATGTTTGTTGTGGCTCGGAATCCACTTTAAACCGTAGGTCCCGATCTAATATGACTGTTGGTCGTAGAATTGACAACATTTCCGCGTAGAAAGAAATCATCGCCTGTCTCGAAGTCGACCAGTATGCAAACGGCATTGGCTGATAACAAGACTTTTGCGCCAATGCTGATATTAGTGAATACTGTTATAACATTCTGCTTTGTATTTTTTATGTAAACTTGTCATATTTTTAATTATTTCCCTTTGTTTTTTGTTTTGATTTTTGTATTTATATAATGTGTTTCTTATATATATATATAATAAATATATATCTAATATATATATATCTAATATATATATATATATATATATGTGTGTGTTAGATATATACATATATTTAAACAAAATTGAATAAAAATAAGATAATTCATTTAATTAAGTTTTTCGCATTCTTTTAAAACTAAATAGAATCATTTCATTTTGCATCTGCTCTCTAGTACATCTTTTTAAGAAATCTTATTTTTGATGAGAAAAAATATCCCAACTGTTTCGAAAGAACTTTTCTATTTTATTTTTTTCTTTTAGCTGTCTGGAGAAAAATTCATCAAAATGTCATCCAGTTTATAATTCTTCGCTTTCTTTTATTAAACGAACGCTTCTGAGTTTCAAAGCAATCTTTATTGATTTTTCTAATATTTTCAGTGTTCATTTGAAAATCATTTTCAAATTCAGTCAGACGGTTTAAAGTCATTAAATACCAAATAAAAATTGCCGAGCAATTTAGTAATTATAATTATTAAACAAATTAATAATACTAAACTTTAATATAAAAAAATATTAATTAAATGTCAAATCTTTAGAGTTTCTTTAAATCTTTCACTTTAAATGACAAATTATATGATGTAAATAAATTATTTTATTTAAGGGGGATTATAATTAAAGTCTCACTTTCAAAATGCTGCAAAAAAGAACCATTTGTCACAATACGATCACATCATGTCACAATACGATACGAAAGAAGGGGAAACGATATGGCATCAAAAGTTCAAAAACAATTCCACTACTTTCTTCTATCCAATTTGTTATGACCTTACCGGAGTAGATGGGCTTTCCACTGGCAGTGTCACAACTGTTGAATGACTTGGAAATTATTTTCCGTCAAAAAAACTGAAACAATCCAGCACATTGAACACTGCAGTGGGTTTAATGTGCAACACATACCAAATACATTGTCATTTCGATTCATAATATTACTGGCAGCAAAATTCACTTTCGTTATTCGCTTACAGAGCCATCTATTAATACACATTGGAACTTTTTTTGATGGCGTACCGTTTTGCCTTCTTCAGTATCTTCAGTTCAAATTTGAACTCATTGTGACGAGTGGTTCCTTTTTACAGCATTTTGAAAGTGAGATTTTAATTATATTCAACCTGTATATTACGTTCTTGGTCGACGGAAAAGAAGTATGGTAGGGATATTTACTGTAGTGAAATAATGATGCATAAAAATTTATTATTTTAAAAATGTAATAATTATTTTTGTACCAATTTTAGTTTAGTTCGGGTTTAGTTTGTCACTCTACGGTCATTTTGTGCTTCAGGCTAATTAGACCGTGACCTACAGTTTTATGTGGATTCCGAACCACTCCACAAACATCCATGCCACTGCCAGGATATAATAATAATATTTTTATATAATTACGTAAATAAAAAAAAAAAGTATTCCCTTCTTTCCTGTTTTAAACCCAGCTGCATAAAATTCATTACAATTTTTCATGTAGGATTTTCAATCTTCTTTTTTCATTGCTTATTATTGATATATTTATTTACTTAGTGATTATTATATTTCCTATTCATCCTATATGAATATGTTATTTACCAAACATGACATTGACAGACGTTAACGTTTTAATGCCTTCAAAGATAACGTACTTTGCGAAGTTCAACACCTTTGCTACCCGATAATCGATTCCCACCACCAAATGAAATGTTATAAATAACTCAGTAATTGGAAAGATACGTTATCCCTCGAGAACTGTACAAAATATATTTTTTAGTAATGTTCGATGTATTTCGATTTGCTTTGTTTCTGAATCTGCCAGGTAGAAGCAGAAATAATTTTTTCAGATCAATTATTCCCGATAACATCTTAATCATTTTTCATATTGCAAATACCATTTAATTCGACGATCCCATGTGATTGTTTCAATGAATTATTTTTTTACGAAAATATTGGTCATTGATTAATAATACAGTGCCATTTTGTTAAGATTTTGAAATAAAAACATTTAAATAAATTCTGTAACTGCAAACTGCAAATCATTTAGTTCTATTACTGCATATATAATTAAATGTAAGCTGTAATTTTATTGAATGGTTTATGATAAATCCTGAATGGCCGAGTGACTCGCGCTCGGTACCCTCGGGTTTCGGGTTCGAGTCCCGGCGGGGCCATGGATACTTGTAGTGGTTCGGAATCCACTTTAAACCGTAGGTCCCAGTCTAATATGACTGTAGAGCGTAGGGCTAACAACCCTACCCCGTAATATGATATCATCTCATGTCTCGAAATCTGCCATTAGGCAGACGGCCTTGCCCACCATCGAATTATTGCGCCGATGATGGTGATAAATAAAAATAATGTTTTCGTTGATATTGCAAATGAATCAATTAAGTTGATTTGAAATAGCTTCACCATTACCATTTCAGTAAATATTTAAATAACCAATAGGACATTGCATAGCAGAGAAATGCAATTTAAAATAAAAATTATTTATTATGTTTGTGTAAAATGAACGTGTACTAACTTAAAATTTTAATTTTTTAGAGGATATATAATGATTTATCTCTGGCGCTTGGTACCACAGTTTTCGGATTCGAGTCCCAGCGGTGCCATGGGTGTTTGTAGTGGTTCGGAGTCCACTTTAAGCCGTAGGTCCCGGTCTAATATGACTGTAAAGCGTTGGGCATAGGGCTGACAACCCTACCCCGTAAAAAGACAATATCTCATGTCTCGAAATCTGCCATTAGTCAGACGGCCTTAGCCCACCATGGGGCTGTTGGGCCACTGATGATGAATTAATAATACTATGCCCTTTGTTCAGGTTTTGAAATAAAAACAATTTTTAGAACTGCATATATAATTAAATGTAAGTTGCGATTTTATTGAATGGCTAATGATAAATAAAAATACTGTTATCGTTGATATTGCAAATGAATCCATTATGTTAATTTGAAATAGCTTCACCATTACCATTTCAGTAAATATTTATATAACTAATAGGGCAATGGGTAATAAGAAATGAAATTTAAAAATAAAAATTATTTAGTATGTTGGGTAAAATAAACGTGCATACACTCACTTAAAACTTTAAATTTTATAAGTTATATAATAACTTTTATTATGATTATTTATTTTGAGCTTGAGTTATAAATTGTTTATATTATGTTCTGCTAATTCCTTTTCTAAAATAATTTTGTGGTTTCGACCATTTATTAAACATTTATAATTTACGGAAAAAAAAAATTGCCTGCTCACCAATTTTCTTCGAGGTCTGAAAAAGTATTTCAATAACTATTAGAAAGTGAACTTTAAAAAAGCCTATAATCTGTGTTGGGTCTCAGGAAAGTCATGGTTGAATCATGTGAGAATTCACGTACAGTTGCATGGGATGAATAATTTTAGTATTTTTTCCATACATTATCAAACAATTTTGCCCTTCCTTACCTGATTTTGTGTTTCCTCATCTTGTTAAATGTTTATGTCCTGCCTTACTTAGTTGAATCTTCTTGCCATTCGTTATCTTGTCAATTGAGTCCATAGTTCGTCTACCTGTTGCATTGTGGCATCATAAACCGAATATTATCATTCCTGAATTGTACTGGAAACTGGCTGTTGGAATCGAAAGTCAACTTTAAATGCATATGACCCCAGAATGGGTATTAAGCAGCACGCTGTTAAACAATATGTCATAATTCATCTGCACATATCTAGGGATTATCTAGGTTGTTAAATATTTATGATATATCTTCTTTATCATGTCAAAAGTATTTGTTCTTCTTCTTGGCAAATTATTTTGTCCTTCTCTACTTTATTGAATGATTTTGCCCTTCCTCACTTTGTCAAAAGATTTTGTTTTTCATCACCTTTTCAAAAAGTGTTTGATCTTCCTTACCTTGTTAAATGATTTTGTTCTCCCATACATTGCCAAAGGATATTGTCTTTTCTCCTTAATCATATGATTTTTTCCTTCCTTACATGATCAAACAGTTTTCTTCTTCTTTACATTTAATGATTTTGTATTTCGTTATCTTGCCAAATGAATCCATGCTTGGCCCATCTGTTGCAATGCGGAGTATCATAAACCCAATGTCCTTTTTCCTGACATGCCTTGGGATATACTTTGCTGGAAATCAAATTAAAAGGGGATTAGAGATTGTGAATCAGAAAAAAAAAATTGTGCAATTAAGAATGGATTTTTTTCCCACTGCCTTTAAATGGTTCATTTTTGGTTTCGATTTTTTGATACCACCATTCAGTGCATTGTTAAAGGAATGGTCTTATGAAAGCTTATGAAAATACACTTTTATGTGTAATGAAACAGCAACACCAGAAATAACGCAAGTTAAAAAAAGAATATAATGTAATTAAATGTAACACAAAGTATAAATAATAAAAAACGGTAGACATATTAGAGCAGAGATTCTTAAGATAACATTGTATCGCTGCATAATGTAGAATAATAGCCTTTTTACTGGTTAAGACATTTACTTAAATATATAATAGATGACAGCCTGAAGAATTGATTGCAGTCTGTTGACTGAATGCGAATAGTGATATTAGAACAAAATAGCAATATGTCCTTTATGGTGACAAATATGACGAGCAGGTAGGCCATAAAGAAGTTTTGCAAGGAACGTATCCGATTCCCACTGTGATAAGAAAGAGGATGGTGCGAGGTAATACAGACGCCGTCTCCAAAAGGTATACGTCCATATGAGTAAGGGTGAAAATGTGTGTACGACGCAGCAGTCGGTTTGATACATTGAGTAATGCTAAATCGGCTATATAAATTAGTAGTAAATGACTTACAATGACTTTACTGCTCATCTTTTACTACTAATTTACTACTTGTAAATGTCCTTTGCACTAAATCAACAGACGTATTAAAATTCTAAGAAGAGTCCGTTGGAAACTTTGTATTTTTTTAAGGTCCCATAAAAGCTGTGCCCAACTTGTGATTCAGTTGTAACCTGTGCACTAACAAAAAAAAACTTAGGTTCGATTTCGTGCTTGCAATCATTACTTTCAGAATCGAGGCTATTATGAAAATGTGTGTTAAGTATGTGTGTTAAGAATAAGTGTTTATGTCTAAAAAGTTCAACCGGAAAGTATTGTTTTTCCCGAAATTGTCCCCTATTGGGCATCTTCGTGACAAATGTAAGTGTCCGATGTTGAAAAAAATAAAGAAAAAGAAATGACTTTTGTTCAAATGTTCAAAATTCAGAAATATATCCAAATTAAAAATAAATAAATACTGAGACATTCTATATTTTTGATAAAACTACTCTGAATTAATTAATTATTTTAGATACCAAATAAAAAATATATTTGAATGGACTGTTAAAATAATTGATTCTGCTTTTCAGTTCCAGAACACCAATTTTTTTTGTCCCCCACGGTAAAATTTCCGACCTTTTCACTATTCAGTATCAGCTGCCCGCAAATGTATTTCACACTAAAACATCACTTTCGAGCGACAGAGAAATGTTTTAGGGCCAGATTTCGTAAACATAATAAAAGTCGCCGTGTTGTTCTCCACTCCATCATTCGCGATATCCAAAGTGACACGTAAGGCTGGAACCGGAGAAAGGAATTTAGAAAACCCCTTCCTTTTATGGGAAGCACTGCAAAAGGAAAAAGTTGTTTACGTAAGCTGTTTTCTTTTTCGCAGAAACTAAAACCTGTTTTCTGCTGGATGTAGTATTAAAACACAAAAAAACAAATCCTCGAGATTTGCTGTGAGGAGTTTGACATGTCGTTTGCGATGCAAATGAGCATTATTTTGACATTTAAGACCGATTTTAAATTCTGCAGGGAAACAAATGTCCTTTTGACATGAAAGTGATGATTTTAAACTTTTTTTTTTTTCTTTATATGTCGAAAACAGTTTAGGGTAAATGTTTGCTTTAGAAATATTCATAATTTTTTTCTTTAATTTCGTAATACAAAAGAGTTAATTTAAACTAAATTGCTTTACTTTCTTTGACTTTCATGTGTTTAAGAAAATAGTTACTATCTGTTGTTTCAAAATATTAATTCCAAAAAGAATTTTCATTAAAGCCATCAACAATATTTAAATGTTCATGATTACAGAAAATACTGATCTTCAAGTAGATATAACCTATGTAACTACCAGTTTTTCAATTTGTATGTAAGAAAACGTAGAATAAGAATTAACTATTGTTTTGCTGTAAGGAAACTTTCCTATAAGGACGATGTGAAAATAATATTTAATTACAATAGAAATGTTTCTAGGATATTGCTGTGCAGCATGAAAATAATTCTTATTTTCATTATTCTCTTAATAATTATGATTCATCTTAATTAAATCTCAAAAGATATTTAATTAAGTCCATGTCTAGCCGCTTTTATCACATTATTATTTCATTATGCTTATTGAATATCAATTAAATTCTTTTTAAATATTTATGTAGCGTAGTTTCATGACATAAAAAGATGTGTTATTATATGATGGCGTATGTATTTGTTTTTACTGACTGGTCTATTGACCTGTACATTTTGCATAATAATATAATGTCATTTTTTGTGAAGGAATTTCAGATTTTCAAGGAAATATGAGCATGATCCAGATTTAGTTTAATAAAAGAGTAAATATTTAAATATTAGTGAAAAATATTTCATAGAACTATTTTTTATAAGAATGTAAACTAGATGAGATAGACCCTATATCAATAATGAGCTAATGTCGATGGCTATGTTTTTTTTCTGCAACATTTATTACTAAAAATACGTTCTTTTAAAAATTACACTCAACAAAGTTGACGTGTCTATTATTAAATAATATATTAAAATTTTTAAAAATATATTTGGATTAACAGACATTTGTGAGCAAAATTTTTTTTTTTTTTTACTTGAATTTAGAAAATATTAAATAAAAACCATTTTGCCCTTATTTATAAAGCAAATGAAAATGAAAAAAATAAATATATGTATTTGAATGGACTGTTAACGTATCTGATTCTGCCTTTCAGTTCCAGTACAGCAATTGTATTTATCCCCCATGATAAAACTTCTGACCTTTTCTCTATTCAGTATCGACTGCCTGAAATGTATTTTACACTAAAACATCACTTTCGAAACGACAGAGAGATGTTTTACGGCCAGATTTCGAAAACACAATAAAAGTCGCCTTGTTGTTCTCCACTCCATCATTCGCGATATCCAAACTGATACGTAAGACTGGATCCGGAGAAAGGAATTCAGAAAACCTCTTCCTTTTTTTTTATGGGAAAGCACTGCAAAAGAAAGTAAAGTAAAAGTAAAAGTTGTTTATGTAAGCTGTTTTCTTTCACAGAACTAAAACCTGTTTGCTGCTGGATGTAGTATTAAAACCCAAAAACAAATCCTCGAGATTTGCTGTGCGGAGTTTGACATGTCGTCTGTGATGCAAATGAGCATTATTTTGACGTTTAAGGAGGATTTCAAATTCTGGGAATGTACTTTTTAACAAGGAAGGTGTTCCTTTTAAAATTATATTTTTTTTGTTTATATGTCGAAAACAGTTTAGGGTAAATGTTTGCTTTAGAGACATTTTTAGAAAGGTTCATAATTTTGTTTTATTTTTGTAATACAAAAGAGTTAATTTACATTAATAGTTTTACTTTCTTTGACTTTCAACTGTTTAAGAAAATAATTGCTGTCTGGTATTTTAAAATTTTAAATGTAGCTACCAGAAAAAAAAATTATGATTACAGGAACATGATTACAGGAAACTGTTAATCTTCAAGTAGGTGTAAGCTACGTAATTAACAGTTTTCAAATTTGTATGTAAGGAATCATATATTCAGATTGATTTATTGCATTTGGTATAAGAAAAATTTCCTATATAAAAGAAAAGAAAAAAAATATAATTTAATAACAGAAAGATTACTATGCAGCATAAAAATAATTCCGATTTTCATTACTCTTTTAATATTTATGATTCATCTTAATTAAATATCAAAGATATTTAATACAGTTCATGTCTAGCCGCTTTTATCACATTGTTATTTCTCTATGCTTATTGAATATCAATTAAGTTTTTTAAAAGTTTTATGTAGCTTAGTATTATAACACAAAATATGTGTTATTACATATGATGGCGTATGTATTTTTTATTATTTACTCGTCTAATGATATGTATATTTTACATAATAATATAATGTCATATTTTTGTGAAGGATTTTCAGATTTTCAAGGAAACATGAGCATGATCCAGATTTAGTTTAATAAAAGAGTAAATATTTATTTACTAGCGAAAAATATTTCATACAAATTTTTTATTGAAATGTAAACTAGATGAGATAGATCCTATGTCAATAATGGTCTAATTTTGATATCTGTGTATTTTTTTTGCTACAATATTTATTACCAAAAACACGTTCTATTTTAAAATTACACTCAACAAAGTAAATATGTCTATTGTTAAATAACATATTAAAATAAAAAAAATGTATTTGGATTAACACATATTTATCAGCAAACATATTTATACTTGAGTTTAAAAAAATATCGATTAATGAAAAAATCTTTTTCTTTATTTATAACAAAAATTTAAAAATATATTAAAAACATTTATTAAATTATTCTAATATAACACTTCCAATTGTTTATTGGCTTTTTTATTCTATTCTATTATTTATAAGCAAACGAAACAGTAAAGGTTTATTTTGGGTACCCACCAGCCAGATACAAAGAGTATATGTGTGGAGTACAGTGCCAGCAACTTAAAAAAGGAAAAAAATTGTAATTCCATAATCCCTGGGAATTTTAAATTGAAAATTCGTCTTAATTTTTGAACAAAGTAGTATGTGTGGATATCTCTAATTGTCTTCTGCAATGTTTTAGATTTATTTTGACTATTTCAAAACTTAACAATGCTTAAATCTGAAATGTCGAAGAGCAGATAAATCTCAGTGAATTTAAAGAGTCACAAATAGCACTTAAGGAGCCATCTTTATTAATATCTTTGGTTAATTTTTATCTGGAATGTATAGTCTGGAGTCCTTCCTAGCCTTTAGCATTAATTAGAGGACATCAGCGAAACATACAGAAACATTTCCTTCGGAAAAACTTCGTCCATCTTTGAACCACAGTCGTTAAAAGTCGTGTTCTTTAACAATCTCAAAAGCCAGTCTCGAGAAAACCCAATTCTTTTCGGTAACGAGTTTTACATCGGCCTTCATTTATTTAAAAAGTTGAAAACGTAACTTATGGCTGCTTTCTCATACATGCTTTTGCTAAGAGAAACATGCTAAGTTTGGATGGTTATTCAGTGTCAACACAAAACTTATTGGTTCGTTTTAAATGTTAAAAGTTTGCTGAACATACATTGCTTAAAATATGCAAAACGTAAAGGATGCAGAATAGAAGAATATTAGCTGGCCACATAAAAACTAGTTAAGGGAATTTTATAATGTTTGTTATAAGCCCAAAGAATAAAAAATAGCATTAGACTAAAATTTTTCCGTAGAATTATAATTAACTTAATATGCCCGAGATATTTTCCTTTAATTAAGCAATAGTTTTATTTTTTTAATGAAAACCACAACGAAAAGCTCTTGCATTTGAAATTTTTTTATGCTTATAAAAAAGAGCAATAATTCAAATATAAAACGTCTAGAGAGCAAATGTTCATTTTACATGATTTTAAAATCAAATTTTTTAACTTAGTTAACTGGTTTTTTTTTTTTTTTGTTACTTGAATGTTCTTCATAAATTGAACAGTCGAAATCTATCTCTAATTGTCCAATATTTTAGATTTATTTTGACTATTTTAAAAATTAACTATGAATGCTTAAATTAGAAAAATATCAAAGAACAAATAACTCAATAAAATTCTCAGTGAATTTAAAGAGTTACAAATAGCACTTAAAGAACAATCTTTATCAACATCTTTGGTTAATTTTTATGTGGAATATACATGAAAAGAAAAATGAACTTCTTCCTTTGCCTTTAGCGTTAATTAGTAGACATCAGGGAAACATGCACTTTGGAAAATTTCGTCCATCTTTGCACCTCAGTCATTAGAAGTCATGTCCTTTAACTCTCTCAAATGAAGCCCGTCTCGAGAAAACCCAATTCTTTTCGGTAACGAGTTTTACACCGGCCTTCATTTATTTAAAAACTTGAAAATGTAATTTATGGCTGCTTTCTCGTACACTCTATTATTATCATGACATAAAATGTTTGTTATTACATATGACGGTGTTATATATTTGCTATTATTGACTCGTCTAAAGATATGTTCATTTTACAAAGCAACATAATGAAATTTTTTTTAATACGTTTTAACATTAAAGCATGAGCATGATTCAGATTTAGTTTAATAAAAGGAGTAAATATTTAATTATAAAAAATATTTCATACTGTTTTTTAATACAGATTAGATCCTATGTCAATAATGGGCTAATTTGGATGGCGATGTATTTTTTCTACAGTATTTATTATCAGAAACAAGTTCCGTTTTAAAATTACACTCAACAAAGTAGATGTGGTTATTATTAAATAATATATTAAAACAAAAGAAAATGTATTTGGATTAGGACACATTTCTGAGCAAAAATATTTATACTTGAATTTAAAATATATCGATAAATAAAAAAAATGTTTGCCGTTATTTATAAAAAAAAATGAAAAGGGCAAAATGATTTCATTTATCGGTACTAAAAATATTTTAAAAAATTTTAAATACAATTTTGAAATATTTTTAAAATATTAAAAAATATATAAAATTAATCTAATATCGCACTTCCAAATGTTTATTGGCTTTTTATTCTATTTTTATTATTTATAAGCAAATGAAATATTAAAGGTTTATTTTGGGCACACAGCAGCCAAATGCGATGAGAATATGTGTGGATATCAATCTCTATTTGTCTTATTATTTTAAACTGTTGGTTCCGGTCTGTTTAGCCTAAAGTGTGCACAAGATGACGGTAGAGAGACCAACCAAACCAAACTAATTGTCTACTGCAATCTTTAGTTTAATTTAACAATGAATGCTTAAATTAGAAATGTCAAAGAACAGATAAATCTCAGTGAATTTAAAGAGTTACAAGTAACACTTAAGGAGCCATCTTTATTAATATCCTTTGGTTAATTTTTATCAGGAATGTATATGAAAATAAAAATGGAGCCCTTCATTTGACTTTAGCGTTAATTAGCAGACATCCGGGAAACATGCACTTTGGAAAACTTGGTTCATCTTTGCACCCCGGTCATTAGAAGTCGTGTCCTTTAACTCTCTCAAATGAAGCCTGTCTCGACAAAACCCAATTCTTTTCCGTAACGACTTTTACACCGGCCTTCGTTTATTTAAAAGTTGAAAACGTAACTTATGGCTGCTTTCTCATACACGCTTTTGCTAAGAGAAGCATGCTCTGTTTAATAAAGTATTGGATGGTTATTTAGTGATGACGCAAAACTTATCGGTTCTTTTTAAATGTTAAAAGTTTACTGAACACATCGCTTTAAATATGCAACGTAAAGGATCCAGAATAGAATTATGTTAGCTGGCCACATTAAGACTAGTTAAGGGAATTTTATTATGTTTATTATAAGCCAAAAGAATAAAAAATAGCATTAGACTAAAACTTTTCCTTAGAATTATAATTAACTTAATATGCCTGAGATGTTTTCCTTTTAATTAAGAAATAGTTTTTTTTTTTTTTTTTTTTTTTTTTTTTTTTATTTTTTTAAAAAAAACCACAACGAAAAGATATTTCAGTTGAAACTTTTATGCTTATAAACAAGAGCAATAATTCAAATATAAAATGTCTAAAGAGCATTAGTTAATGTTATTATTGAGTAATTAATTTTTAGCCTATATAAATTTGGTTTTTAATTAATACTGCAAAGAAATTCGTATCCCAAGATTGTAATAAATATTAACCTTAGTATGGCTAGTGAAAATTTTAATTAGATTTTATAAAAAAAAGCTTGGAAAATTTCCAGAAAAAAAAATCATATTTGGTATAATATTACATAAAATAAAAGATTTCATCAAATATGAATAAAATTAATTTTAGTGAGTAGTGAATTAATTTAAGTTTCTTCTGACGAATTTAATTAAAATAACAATTTTAATTAAACAAAATAAATTGGATCTGTAAAAAATTACTGAAAAATTACCCATTACTGCTACTGATTCACTGATTTTTAAAATTGTGAATGCTAGTTTTGATATGAATAATTAAAAAATATTTATTACTCATTCGATTCTAATTAAATTAATATTAAAATTAAAATCAATAAAATTAATATATTTTTTTAGGAAGATTTAATTTTTATGCACTATATTTTGAAAGTAATAAAAATGAGAATATTGTGAAATACATTCTGAATGACAATTATACTTCTTTTGAAATCTTAATCAGTTTATGTAACATGATTTTAAAGTCCACATTTGTTAACTTACTTATCTGTTTCTCTTTTCTTTCTTCTTTGTTAAATTGAATGTTCGTCACAAATTAAACAGTGGAGGACTATCTCTAATTGTCTGAATACTTTAGATTTATTTCGAAAATTTTAAAACTTAACAATGAATGCTTAAATTAGAAATGTCGAAGAACAGATAACTTAAAATAAATCTCTGTGAATTAAAAGAGTTACAAATAGCACTTAAGGAGAAATCTTTATCAATATATAAGGAAATCAAAGATTAAGAATGAATCATTGTATTTGGTATAAGAAAATTTTTCTATTAGGACGATGTGAAACTATTATTTAATTGCTATAGAAATGTTTCTAGGAATATTGTTATGCAACATAAGAAAAATTTCGATTTTTATTACTCTTTAAATTTTTAAGATTCATCTTAATTAAATCTCAAAGATATTTAATTAATATATTTATTACCAAACACACTTTCTATTTTAAAATTACACTCAACAAAGTAGATGTGACTATTACTAAATATCATATTAAAATTAAAAAAAAATGTATGCGGATTAACACACATTTGCGAGACAAAATTTTTATAATTGAATTAAAAAAATATCGATAAATAATAACCATTTTTGTCCTTATTTATATTATTAATATTATTTAATTATTAGTTTTAATATTATAATAATTAATAATAATAAATATATATTTTTAATTTCTGTTAATTAAAAAAATATATTTATTATTATTAATTATTATAATATTTATTAAATATCGCATCTACAATTGTTTATTGGCTTTTTTAATCTGTTCTGTTATTTATTTTTTATTATTTATAAATAAATGAAACAGTGAAAGTTTATTTTAAGCACACAGATACAATGAGTATACATGTGGACAAGTATCTCAGATTGTCTTCCGCAATCTTTTGGATTTCTTTTGACGATTTTAAAACTTAACAGAAATGCTTGAATGCTTAAATCAGAAATGTTAAAGAACAGATAAATCTCAGTGAATTTAAAGAGCTACAAATAGCACTTAATGAGCCATCTTTATCAATGTCTTTGGTTAATTTTTATCTGGTTATGTATATGAAAAGAAAAAAACAGTGAATTAGCAATTAGCAAACATCAGTGAAACAAGCACTTTGGAAAACTTGGTTCATCTTTGCACTCCAGTCATTAGGAGTCATGTCCTTTAACTCTCTCAAATAAAGCCTATCTCGACAAAACCCAATTCTTTTCGGTAACGAGTTTTACACCGGCCTTCGTTTATTTAAAAGTTGAAAATGTAACTCATGACTGCTTTCTCATACACGCTTCAGCAAAGAGAAGCATGCTATGTTTGGTAAACTATTCAGTGTATCAACTTATCGGCTCTTTTTAAATGTTAAACGTTTACTGAATACAAGGCTTTAAATATGCAACTAAAGGGCTTAAGTTTATTTTGGAAAAATAGGATACATTTATAATTAAGAAAAATTTAATCTGTAAAAAATTATTAAAAAAATTACTCTTTGGTGATACTGCTACGTTAATTTCTAAAATTGGGGCTACTAATTTTGGCTTGAATGATTGAAAAATATTTTTGCTCATTCATTTCTTAGATCGAAAGAAGAACTACTGTGTCAAAAAGTAAGATCAATTTTCAATTTAAATTTCCCGGGCAAATAGAATGTCAATTGTTTCTTCTTTTTTAGTTTATTGACAAAAAAATTTAGTTTATTGGTCCTTGTGGGAAATGTCCTTGTGTCCATTGTGTGAAATGTCACGTCAAAATATCCATTAGTGTGTGAGTTACGCTTGGCTTTGTGAAAGGCTAAAACTGATTCCGGCAATTCTTGAAATGTTTGAAAGAATTGAGCAAACAAATTGCATTAAATTTAATTTACGGAATGAATATTCGTGTGCGGAAACGTATAGAATGTTGCAAAAGGCATTCGGTGAGCAAAATGTATCGGAAAAAATGTTTAGAAGTTGTATAAACAGTTCAAAGAAGGCAGAGAACGCGTTGAAGACGAAGAGACCTCTGGTCGACCCTCCACCTCAACCGACGAATCTCACGTCCAAAAATTAAAGATTGGGTGCTTGAAAACCGTCGATTTACAATTGGAGACCTTGCTGATGATGTTGGAGTTTCAAATGGATCGATCAATTCCATTTTAAAAGATGTTTTGTTCCTCAAACACGTCAAATCTCGATTAGTACCGAAAAACAAGGAATTTTTGGAAAACGCATGCTATGTTTAATAAAGTATTGGAGGGTTATTTAGTGTCAACGCAAAACTTATTGATAATATAAAATTTTACTGAATACACGGCTTTAAATATTCAAAACGTAAAGGATGCAGGATAGAAGAATGTTAGCTGGCCACATAAAAACTAGTTAAGGGAATTATATAATGTTTGTTATAAGCCAAAAGAATAAAAAAATAGCATTAGACTAAAATTTTTCCTTAGAATTATAATTAACTTAATATGCCTCACATATTTTAACTTAATTAAGAAATAGTTTTATTTTTATAAAAACGACAATGAAGAACTCTTGCAGTTGAAGCTTTTATGTTTATAAAAAGAGCAATAATACAAATATAAAATGTCTAGCGAACATTAGTTAACATTATTATTGTGTAATTATTTTTTTCCTATATAAATTTGGTTTTTAATTAGCAATGTAACGAAATTCCTATCAAAAGATTGTAATAAATATTACCCTTATTATGGCTAGTGAAAAATTTAATTAGATTTTATAAAAAAGGGCTTGGAAAATTTCCTAAAAAATTAAATTATATGAAATGAAAAATATTTCATCAAATATGAATAAAATTAATTTTATTGAACTAGATGGCTGAAGTTTCTTCTTGACAAATTTAATTAAAACAACACTTTTAGTTAAAAATTAAATTGAATCTGTAAAAAATTATTGAAAAATTACCCATTACTGTTACTGCTTCGTTATTTTTTTTAATTGTGAATGCTACTTTTTGGTACGAATGATTGCAAAAAATATTTACTGCTCATTTCATTCTTAAATAATATGAAGTAAAATTATGTTTTTAGGCAGATTTTATTTTTATGTACTATATTTTGAAAGTAATAAAAATGAGAATATACATACTGAATGGTAATTATAATTCTTTTGAAATTTTAATCTGTTCATGTAACATGACTTTAAGTCCAAATTTGTTAACTTATCTATGTTTTTGTTTTTAACTCTGAATATATTCAGATTCATAAATTAAGCATCAGGTATGACATTAAGATTAAAAAACAATTAAAGGTTGAGTAAATGATTATTATTCTATTAAATGACCGACTCGTTGGCCAGTGGTAATATGCGCCGCTAGTGAGCATGACGACTATTACTACTATTACACCACTCAACATCACTGTGTCTGGAGCTGAGTTGCTCCTTTTACAGTTTGGGAATGATGTGAGAAGAAGTCTGATTGGCCTCTGTGACGCTCTGCGGTAATATAAGACCGGCGCCTATGGTTTGAAGTGGATTCCTAACGAAACATCCATGACACCGCCGGGATTCGAACCCGATACCTGGGGTACCGAGAGCCAGAGCGCTAGCTACAGCGAGAGCCTAGCAACTCTGTCATCAGGCCCGAGCATGAAGTTCAATCCACTGGTGGCATTGTTGTGACGCTGTCTCAAAAACGAGAAGATTCGCTGACGTTTTTTGATGTTTATCATCTAGCCTCGATAATCAAACTACCTGGTGGGAGTTTTCCAGGTTTTTCTCCCATATTACACCAAATGTGAATTATTTCCCTCTAAAATTCCTCCCGGTTTGAACTCCCTCTTTCTTCAGCATCACGGGAGCCAAGTCAGACTTCTGCTTACGGATGCTCCATAAACAACAGAAGTTGCCCCTTTCCCTCTCTTCATGAGCAGACTACTCATGAGATGTCCGTCATTCGCTGCAGGACATTAAGGAGTAGACACAAATTAGAATGAAATCTGATGACAGATTAGAATTAAATCTGATGGATGTAAAATGATAACTATAATTGACTATAACTAATAATAACTATAGTTGATAACTATAATTATCAACTTATGAATAATATATATAATGATAACTATAGTTGATAAATATAATTGGCATTGCAGGGTTGGAGAGGTCTGACAGATATTGCTTGGTTTGAAACTCAACCAAAAGGTCTCGTATCTGTGATGGGGCTGGGCATGTTAAAGTCATACTCTTGAAAGCAATTCTAGTTGGCACAAAAGACGAATAGTTAAGGTTATGAATTTCTCTAAGCAACCCTGGCGTGATCGTTTCACATTGTTACAAAACAATATCATGAATTGTATAAACCTCGCCCCCACCTGAATTTGGACATTTGTTTCGTTCAGGTAGAAAAATTACCTAAATAAAGTATCATCTTTGGAATATCAACAACTTAACTTATGTTATAAAGTTTTAAATTATTATTTAGTATTTAAAATGTATTTATAAAATGTTTTTAATTTAAATTTTAATTACATTAAAATTTTCATTTTCATGTCTGTGAAGCATTCCTTTTCTTTTTTTTTTTTTTTTTTTTTGTAAATTATATACATTTTTCAATTATTTTTCCACCACCCAATTTAGCTAACACCGTGTTATTTAATGACACTACTCAACTTATCACCCCTTCCAATGGCAATTGGTTTGCTGTCAAAGTTTTCTTTTAGCCTTCTGTCCCTTAAAGCCTTATCAGACGAATTTCAACATGCAGCAAACCGCCGTTGCCGTTCTTCTCCTTTTAATCTTTCAACGATTTGTATAAATTAAAATGTACAAAAGAGTGAAATTTTAATATTTCTCTGAACCCAATTAGAATAACTTTCTTGTCTGCGGTATTTACTACTGTACCCAAAAGTAAAATCAATTTTCAATTTAAATTTCCCGGGCATATGGAATTTCAATTTTTTCCCTCTTTTTAGGTTGTTGGCATTGTCCTTCATATCTGTGTGACATTTCACGTCAAATTATTCATTAGTGTTTGTGTTACGCTTGGCTTTGTGAGACGCTAAAACTGATTGAAATGTCTGAATTCATTGAGGAAAGAACTTGCATTCAATTTTGCTTGCGGAAACGTATAGAACGTTGCAGAACGCATTCGGTGAGCATTCGTATATCGGAAAGAAATGTGTAGAAGTGTTATAAACAGTTCAAAGAAGGCAGAGAACGTGTCGAAGACGCACAGCCCTCTGGTCGACCATCAAAACCTCAACCGACGAGACCTTGCTGACGATGGCGGAATTTCAAAAGGATCGGTCCATTCCATTTTGGGCCTCAAATGCGTCAAATCTCCATTGGTACCAAAAACACTGAATGCGCCAGCTCACACTGCAATGATTCTTCGTGACTTTTTCGCCAAAAGTGAAACCCATATCGTTCCACAACCACCGTATTTACCCCGTGCTACTTCTGGCTATTCCCTAAACTCAAAAGACCACTCCGGGGACACCGTTTTGAGTAGATTGAAGAGATTCAACGCGAATCGGCGCGTGCTTTGAAGGCAATCCCTGAAGTATTTGAAAAAAAAAAAATGGTCTTACTTTTTGGCACGTCTTATAATTGGTCTTACTGTTTAGTATTTTCCATTATTGCAGTTTTCTTCAGGATTATAAAGTTGAAAAATAAAAAAAGAAAATATCTGAAAAGTCCTATTTCATGGATATTAAAGAGTCATGGAGATTAAAGTTTGGAAACTCAAATCGCAAAAATAAATAGGCTTCAAAATCTTTGCTAAGCTTTTTGCGTTACATAAAGCTATTTGTTGCCTTACATGAATACAGTCATTCAATGCGAATTTTTATCCTGATGCAGTTTTATCCGATACCTAACAAAATTTGATTTCGGGGTTGTAAAATATGAAGGCAGTAAAGTCAAGTTACGCATCACTGAATATTTTAGAATCATAAGAATAATAAAAACAAAAATTCCATTTTTCTAAGAAACTATAAAATGCAATCCATCATCTGAAACAAAATGTATAACGCCTATCAAAATAGGGAAAAAAAAATCCCCCTGTTTTCTTTTCTTTTCCAAATTTTTCCCCATTTATTTTCCACATTATTTTAGTTGCTACTAATACGTTGAGTCGTTTGAATCCCTCCGTATGCCAGTTTTCCGCACAATAGGCCAAACTGTACTTCGATTGCGATTAAACTTGCCAGCTAACAGATTGTTTTACTCAGAAATAAACACAACATGATCTCCTGTCAAATTTAATTTAAAAAGATATTCAATTCACTTTAAAAATTTAATTATTTATTTACTTTTACAGATTTTAGGGAAAAAAAAATGATAAATTATAAACAAGTAATATAATTTTTTTTTTTTTTTCAATTCTACTTTTTTTTTACTTTATTGCAGAAAGACCTTTATTAATAATTTTCATTCATTTTTCAAGTTTATCTGGCATCATCTATTGGTAGATACAGGCAACTTAAATCTAAAAAAAACTAAAATTAATTAATTAAATTTAATTACTGAATTAATATTTGAAAAAACTGTATTCACATCCAGTGCCATCCACTACAAGTTAAAAAAAAAGATGTATTTGAACTGGAGTGGATGAATAAAAAAGCATTTATGAACGATTGAAAATTTAAACAAGATATATATAGGGAGAGTGTGATCTAATAGAAGGAATTATAAAAAAGGGAATAGCAGCTTTAGTGAAATAAAAAAAGTGAACAGTGGAAAAATATTTTATTCTGTTTTTCTTATTGAATGTTACGAGATCTTCGTCCATGACGTTTTAAGTAATGTATTTTTAATTTTTCTCCTTATATTTATTTGGTTTTATTTCTAGCTAGATTCTATTCCTATCTACCGATATGTTTTAATTTGTTACCTAAGGGGCATCACATTTTAAAATAATCCTAACAAAGTAGATGGGTTTGTTACTACATAATATATTAAAATTCTCAAACTTGCATGGGTCAACATATATTTGTATTCTTAGCAATGTATATAAAAAAAAAACTACTCATTTGACTCAGCACTTTCGCATTCTGTTACAACAAATAATCGAATCAAATACCAAAACTCTTATCGTATACATTAATTAATAGAACGCATGGAACAAGGAATTTCATAATCACATTGCTGTTTTATTATTTTATTATACATAAAGAAATAAAATAAATGCTAATTTTCAAGGATTATTTTTGCTTGTGGCTTTCACAGATTTGTGCATCGCTGCTTTACATCAACAAATGGAAAGCAAGGTCACCTTGCCTCATGGAGAGGCTGCCCTGTGTTCAAGGCCACACGCAAGCCTCTTATTGGTACTGCTTCACTTCCGAAAAGAGCCAATTCCAATCCTGTAGATGAGTTCGTCACTTTCGCTGATACACTTTAAATAAACACGCAAAACAGTTGGAGTCATAGACACAACATTGAGATCAGACATAACAAGGCAGCCGTTAAGGAAAGACTGGTGTTATATTTTACTGCAATGTTGCTAATTCATCAAAGTTGTTTGAAGTAAAAAACTGATGATTCATCTTCAAGGATCTTTCATTCAATAATTTGAGAAACTCCTTTTATTGCCACATTTATTTATTGAATTTAAATAATTTATATTAACTATTATTTTTAAATGTTGAACATTTACTAACCCTTTATTCCTTTTTTTACAATTTCACAGAACCTGGGCTTTTTAAATTTCTTCTATTTAAATTTTAACTTTTTGGATTTAAAAAAAAAAAATATGTATCTTTTAATAATAGTTATTGTTATGGAGGGTACGGGGTTTCACCCCTGGTACTCCAACTAAACATCTGCCGTTACGTTACTTTCAATAATATGAGAATGAGTAATTATGACTAAAATTTAAAAGATAATTCATGAAATATTATTTTAATAAAAAGCATGGGTACTTACATATTAACGATACCTTGGCGACAGACTTGGCGGTTTTTAAGTGTCGCCAATTTAACAACCTAATATAAAACTGAATAATAAAAACACCCAAATCTGTAGCTGCGGTTGGCGCGTGTGCTCTTTATTGCCGCAACTGTCGCCAAGGTATCGTTAATACGTAAGTACCAAAGCATAAAATATTTCATGAACCAAAACGGCACAAATAATTTAGCATGCAATTTAATGAAATTAAATCATTGCAATTTCATATCGAAACTAATTAAAGAGTAAGACATTTTAGTGAAATCTAATAAGTTAAAGGCAATGTCAAACGTTGATATATTTGGTTAAAATGTTAAATTTGTTTTTATAAATATGTACAGGGTGATTATAATTAAAATCCCACTTTCAAAATGCCGTAAAAAAAAGAACCCCTTGTCACAAGGAGTTCAAATTGGAACCGAAGATATTTGAAGGGGTAAACGGTATGGCATAAAAAAAAAGTCCCAAAAGAAATTCCACCAATTTATCTCATCCAGTTGGGTATGACCTTGCCATGAGGGATGGACTTTCCATTAACAGTGTCACAATTGTTGAATGACTTGGACGTCATTTTTCTATCAAATATCCGAAACAATCAAGCACATTGACACTACAGTGGGTTTAATGTGCAACTCATGACAAATACGATGTCATTTTTGATTCAAAATATCATTTGCAGCAGAATTCACGGTACTTACGTATTAACGGTACCTTGGCGGCAGTTGCGCCAATAAAGAGCACACGCGCCAACTGCAGCCACAGATTTGGCGCCAATCGACACTTAAAATTTTTGTTCCAAATAATAAAATATATATGAAACATTCATTTAAAATCAAAACGCTTTCAAAATATTTTTATTCCAAATAATAAAGATTGGCGATACTTAAAAACCGCCAAGATACCGTTAATACGTAAGTACCGAATTCACTTTCTTAATGCCGCTTACAGCGTCATCTATTAATACACTTGGAACCTTTTTTTGGTATTCCCTCTTCAAGTATCTTCTGTTCAAGTTTGAACTCACTATGAAAAGTGGCTCTTTTTTTTTTTTACAGCATTTTGAAAGTGGGACTTTTAATTATAATCACCCTGTACATTTTAAAAAATAATTTTAAAACAAATCCATTAAGATTCTCTGTTGGTTTAAATTTCATTTGTATCCGATATTTTTAATAAAAACCAAGCATAAATCTCTTCATTTATCATAATACTGAACAAAAAAAAAAAAACTGTTTTTAATGATGACTTTTGAACCTTAACTTTTTTAATACATTTTATAGAATCGCATACATTCATATTAACTTTTTAAAAGATAATTTTTTAAATCAACAGAATGGCGAAAATCGAATGCATTTTTCAAAAGCCATTTATTCTTGGTGAAATAACTTCTTGAATTCCTCAAATAAATCGGAAATTATCAATGTAATAAGTGATTATTTGCAAATTATTATCAAAGTATTGCTATGCTTTTTATATGTGTGGCAAAAATTCAAAATGACTTTTATAAAGTATATTATTTAGCCACTTGTTTCGATTAAGCTATGCCATTTGTTAATTATTTTTAATATCCGAAATTCCTTAATTAAATAAAAGCCTGTTTAATAAAATTACGTTTTTTTATTCAATGTGCCCTTACAAAATAGGATTATTATATATAAACATTTCAGCATGAAAATACCAATATTATTCATTTGGCGTATTAAATTAATCGCTTCTTCATTAAATAATTTTTCTGAAACCTAATTGGTGGTGCTTTTACTTGTAATCATTATTCATCTCGAAAGTATAAAAATACCAGCTATAATAATATTGAGAAGAATAGGGAAAGGAGGTTTCTTTTAAAAATATATTACAGAAAATAATTAATGAAACAATTAATTAATAACTGATACTATTTCATTATTCTATTATTACATAGTTCAGTAAGTGAATATAAATTTTTCTTTCATACTTGCACTACGTATTTTTTAAAAATACTCTTGAATTTCTTAATAATTTATTTTCCAGTCCAATATTTGAGATTTCATCAGTTTAAAAAATAAAAATATGAATATAAAAGTACTATTTTTAAGTAAAAAGAATGTTTTAAAACAATAAATTTATTGAAATTCATTTTTCTGATTAGATAACGCAATATTTACAATTAAATAGCAGGGAAAAAATAAATGTACATTTTCACATTTTATTAGTATATGTAAACTTTCTATAAGAATATTTATATATACTAATAAAATACCTATGTATATGTATATATATATATATAGTAGATTTCTAAAAAATCATTGGCGGAGTTTAAATTAAAATATGAACGATACTTAAAAATACTGTTGAATTTTTAATAATTTAATTTATGAAAATTATTTGAGTTTTCCATTCAAATATTTTAGATTTCCTCAATTCAAAAATAAATATATATATATATATATATATATATATATAAGTACTATTTTTAGATAAATATCATATTTTAAAACAATACATTTATTGAAGTTCAGTTCTTTCTGATTAGATAACGCAATATTTACAGACGAATATCAGTAAAAAATAAATCTATGTATTTTCATTTGTATGTGCTTTTTATTTGTATTTCTATAAGATTATTTATATATACCAAAAATATATATACATATAACAGATTATTAAAAATTATTTGCACATTTTAAATTAAAATATGAACGATACTTAAAAAGAGACATTTGGTAAAACATTCTTCTTTCTTTTTGTTTTGAAAATCTCACAACATGTCAGTCGCAAATGGAAAACATGAGTGAAAAACTGAATTGGTGCTTTTTCATTTGAGACATAATCATCGCATTTTTAAATATTTATACATTTTTATTTTCTTATAAATAAAAATTTATCACACTTGTCCAAAGTGACTGTAAGCTTTCACAAGCAGACAGTTAATGTCAAATAAAAGTCCGAACCAAAAACTGCCAGATTCAATAATTTATTCTACACCTCTATGTATTCGCCTTTTAAAAAGATAAATTTTCAGGTGATGATTTTATTTTCGCTAAAGTTTGACTAATTAAACATCATGTTTCGCGCATAGTGCCCTTTATTATATTCAAATACGGTAACTCCTACACTTAGTTCTATATTTAGAAAGTCCTCCAATTTCGTGGTATTTTGTCGTAAAATGTCTCCCATTAGCTCACCTGGCAAGAGCTAGAATGATTTGCGTGCGTTTAGACTCTACGTTATTGCGGATTATATGCTTATTTGAAACACATACTTTATAAAACATATTTCTATTTATACTCAGGACTAAAGAAAGGAACAAGACGTACTACTGGGCCCAAAAAGTAAGACCAGTTATTTTATTTTTCAAAAACACTTTATTTATTCTTCCAAATTTATTTCGTCGCCTTCAAAGTAATCCTCTCCGGACACAATCCACTTAGGCCAACTTTTTTTTTTGCAATCCTCAATGCATGCTAAAAAGTCACTGGCTGGGATGGCCTTCAAAGCGCGTGACGATTCACGTTGAATCTCTTCAATCGACACAAAACGGTGTCCCCGGAGTGATCTTTAGAGTTTAGGGAATAGTCAGAAGTCGCAAGCATCAAGCGAAGTATCAAGTGAATACGGTGGTGGTGGTGGAAAGATTATTTAATTTTTATTAGTATTTAATTTCTTTTATAACATTTTTGCATACTATCCGATTTATCTCTGCACAGTCTTCCATTAAAAGGAAAATCTATTAAACTGAAATAGAGAGATAAATGACGGGAAGAGGAGCCTCATGGCAGAGTGGCTAGCGCTGTGGCGCTCGGTATCACGATTTGAGTCTCGGCGGTGCCAGGTTTGAGTTTGAGTCTCGGCGGTGCCATGGATGCTTGTAGTGGTTCGGAATCCACTTTAAACCGTAGGTCCCTATCTAACAGGATCGTAGAGCGTTGCGGGGGCATTGTTACTCCACGTCCGTATCTTCAAGCTGCACGCACCTCCTGGGTAGTGCTAAGTGAGTAACGTCGGTGCAGCGCTTGCCTCAAGACATCTAATGCAGTTATCTAAGTGTTTGCCAGCTTCATTTGAACAAGAAAAATGACGGGAAGATATATATATTTTTTTGGTACATCGGTGTGTCTTGTGTTCCACTGATGTATTCACTGACAGCCCAAAGTGGTCACGAAAGGAGGACAGTTTCCTTTAGGGGTAACGACATTACATTTGCGTGTCATGCAAGAGAAAACGGGCAGAACTCCCATCATTATCATGTCAAAGCGAGGCTCGTATAAATATTCTCAAAATCACCAGTGTATTCGAACCAATGATATAAAAACATTAGATATTATTTATAATACTCAAAGTGCATAATTCGACTGAGCATGGATTCAGGAATAGACGAACTTCTTGGGGTCTACGAGCTAGAGTGATGTATTATCTTATTTTCAATTATTAAACTTAATTTGTTTTAAAAGACAGTATTGGTTTATATTTTTTTTCTAATGCATCTGGCAAATCTTTTTATGCCATAAGGGCGACACCGACGTTACTCACTTTGCACTACACAAGGGGCGCGTGTCACTTGAAGATAAGCCACGGACGCAGAGTAACAATGCCCCCCCCGCAACGCTCTACGATCCTATTAGGACCGGGACCTACAGTTACAAACACCATGACAACGTCATGATTCGAACCCGATACCTGTGGTACCGAGCGCAAGAGCGCTAGGCACTCGGCCATCAAGCCCCGTATTGGTTTATGTAAGTTTATGATATTGAACTTCTGGATTTATTTTCAATTATTTCTAATTTAATCTACTATGTCGCAAACGAATATGTAAAATAAACTATAAAAACCCATTACCATAATAGAAACATCCAAAAGACGTGAAATTTGCACTGTGCTTATAAGTCGGTAATATTTAATAAATTATTAGCATTTCAGAGTAAAAGTAAATCATGACTACCTGTAACTCCTATAAAAACTATATAAAGGACATAAGAAGGTTGTTTTAATATAGAACTAAGAATATAGAAGGCTGTTTTAATAAGTACTGATATAAAAGATATTTAAAAATATGAACGATACTTAAAAAGAGAACAAAAAAAAAACCTGTGATAAAACATTCTTTTTTTCTTTGTTTTGAAAATCTCTCAACATGTCAGTCGCAAATGGAAAATGGTGTTTTTTCATCTGAGACATAATTGTAGCATTATTTTAAACATCAATTTTCTTATAAATAAAAATGCACCACGCTTGTCCAAAGTGACTGCAAACTTTCACCAGCAGACGGTTATTGTCAAATAAAAGTGCGAACCAAAACTGCCAGATTCAATAATTCATTCTACAAACATTAAAAAATCAATTTTTCGTTAATAATTTTATTTTCGCTAAAGTTTGACTAATTAAACAACATTTTTCGAGCGTAGTGCCCTTTATTATATTCAAATCTTTTCAACTCCTACACTTAGTTCTATTTTTAGAAAGTCCTCCAAATTCGTGGTACTTGTCGCAAAAATGTCTCCCATTGACTCACCTGGCAAGCGCTGGAATGATTCGCGTGGGTTTAGAACGTAACTTTTAGCGGATTATATGCTTATTAAAAACACATACTTTATTAAGCTTGTTTCTATTTATACTCAGGACTAAAGAAACAAACATTTATATACATTTTATAACATTTTTGCATGCGATTCGATTTAGTAGTGCGCAGTCTTCCCAGTAAAGTGCGTCGAAAATTAATTTAAATATTAATTATATAGGGCTCTTTGTAGAACAGAATTTCATTTTCCTGTCAGCTGTCTAAACTATTGGTAAATTAATTTAGTGTAAATATGCGTTTAACCTTTCAGGGTTATTTAATATGTACGGGACATCATTATGCCAACGTCAAAGACGCTCTTAAATTAGTTATAAGAAACTCAGCATTACATGTCGCAATATTTTGCACTAATAATTCCATATCGTTCACAAAACAAAGTTATGAAATTCATAAAAAAGCCATTATACATATTTCAGGCGAAAATATTTCTTAATTTTAAATGAAATGACAGAAAATATTAATTCATTAAAAGCACTATTAAGATACAAACATTAATTTAAGATATATGTAATAGAATTATATATTATTTGATTGCTGAAATAAATAAAAAAAAAGATATTTATTTTCTAAACACTTCTAAATTATTGTAATGTTTTTAATAGTATCTCAAAAATATTACTCCAATTGCTCAACTGCTATCACTCATTATCAAATTAACACTCTTAGTAAACAGTAATTATTTAATTAAACTTGTTGAAGACGAGTGTTGAAATATATCTATATTAATTAATTAATTTAACTAATGATATAATTAATTAATTTAAATTAATTAGATTTATACATAAATTCAAACAATAAATAATTTAAATTTTGATACCGTTGCACTTTATTTATAATAATGCTAAAATCATGCAAGTGATTAAACATTGAAAATTCGATGCAAAATATTCAAAAATATGCTACTGATATCCTATTGAATATGCTACTGATATCCTGATATGTCATTCATTTCCTTGATTTGCATCATTCAGCTCATTTGTCTTATTGACGTAAAATAAATAACAAAATGGTCATATTCCTTACGAATTTGCAAAATTAAAAAAATGCATATTATTTAAATAATTTGGAGGATCCATATCATTTGTAAAGAAGAATTTAATTATAATATTTAAACTATAGGGCCTGTCTGGCGCTCGGTACCATGAGTTTCGAGTCCCGGCGGTGCCATAGATGTTCGTAGTGGTTCGGAATCACTTTAAATCGTAGGTCCCGGTCAAATAGGATCGTAGAGCGTTGCGGAGGTAGTGTTACACCGCGTCCGCTTATCTTCCAAGCTGCACGCACCTTCTGGGTAGCGGTAAGTAAGTAACGTCGGTGCAGCGCTTGCCTTAAGGCATCAAGAAGACAACTATGTAAGTGTTTGCCAGCTGCATTGGAACAAAAATATTTCAACCATAAATGCTGCTACACTGTTAAGATGTAAGTTTTTACAGAAATCCTATTAAAATATAAAGTTAGGCTCTTCTCTCAATAAGTGAAGTTAATACCATTAAGTGTATGTTCAGTAATAAGTTATAAAAGTGCACCTATTTATATTTGTACTGAAATCCTAGTAAAATATTAAATTAGGCTCCTTCTCCCAACTATAAGGATATTATTCCTTAATCTAAAATAAATGCACCTACTTTCAAACGACAGGGAGATATCAGTACAGAAAATTATTTTTAGCAAAATGAATCCAAAAAAAGAGCATTTTGGTTTGGAAAAAAAAAATGTGTCTCTTTCTGCTGCAAGACCAAAATAACATTTGAGGTACATCAGGAAATTAATGATTCTTCCTCAATCGCTCAATAACTGATAATAGTAGCAATACCTAATAATAACAATAATACAAATAACAATAGGCTCGCTGAAACATTTTATTTGATGTGTATAAATATTTGTTAAAGCCATAAAGCGAAACAATGAGAAACTGAAATGAGAATTCCTTACTCTATTATACATGCATTAATGGTCATTAAAAATTTAATACTCTGAAACAGGGATGTGCAGATCAGCCTCATCAGCCTTTGTTTAAAAAATATTCTTTGTAATTTTTCTGAAAGCTTTACAAATTTTGATGAAAAATTGAAACAGAGAAAGTTTAATAAAAGGAATACTCTTAAATATAATAAAAAATATTTTATTTGGAGTTTTCTTTTAAAAAGCAATTGTTTATTGATTGATTATAACTTGATGAGTTCAGTTTTCAGAAATTTCTAGAAAGATTTGTAATATGGTTGTCGATAGAATCAATTTTTAAATCTTGATGAATGTACAGTTACTGGCAAAACAGGGTGCACCAATGATGATGCGAAGAAGTTTGTTTTGAATAATTTGTACAGAATTTTTGTTAGATTTTGCAGCTAGACCCCAGATTGGGGTAGCGTAGGTGCCCCAATCTGCAAATGCTAATTTATTTCCGATATCTTACATTAAAGCAAAATACATGAATGATGAAAAGAAATTTCTCGTCATTTATTCACATAACCGATGATATCACGAAAACTAGTAAAACTAGAAAGTATTTCAACGCATTTTATAAACGTTATGTAGCAAATTATGATAGTACATTTAAACGATACCTCGTATGATCCAGCATTCAAATATATTCTTAGCAATTAATAAAAAAAATTAAACTTAATTCCTACTTAGGTCATCCATTCTATTCCCTCCTTGACTCAGACTAGAACCCAAAATGAAAAAAAAGAATCTGAAAAAGAAATTTTTTTTTCCAGCGATCTTCGCCACTGACGGTATTGATTCCTCAATTTATATCCCACTAAATATCCTGAGAAATTTATTTCTCCCATATAAAACTACAATTAATGAATTAAATTTAATGAATGAATTAGTATTTGAAAAAACTGTACTAACATCCACTACTAGTTTTAAAAAAAGTATTTGAACTTGAGTGGAAGAATAAAAAAGTATTTCATTAACGATTGAAAAAATTTTAACAAGATATATGTAGCGAGAGTGTGAGCTAATAGTAGGAATTGAAAAAAAGTTACAAAATTTATTACATACAAACAGTTAAAAGTTACAAAAGTCTTCTATTATATATTATTATTTATTTTTCTCTGTTGATTCACGCCATCTAATGACAGGCTATTGCGTATGCTTCTTTTATTTTCGATTATAATGCGATTATTTGAAAATTTCTCCAGTTATTATTAGTAACACCCATAAACTCAGAAATATTTTTCCGAAATTCTTCTTTGTTGACCGTCATTTATTTTCTTTTCAATAAATGTCGGGCAATGGATGATTTGACCTCAATGAGCGTTGTAAAATATATATATGGATAAGTCCGGTGAAAGCAGTTGTTCAATCTACTGGATGCCGGTAATAGCTCTCAACTAAAATGAAATAAAATAAAATAAACTGAGTGGAAAATCGATTAAATTAATATTGGGTGCAAAATTGATGAATTGAGAATTGATCTTTTTTTTTCACAAAGTACTATAAATTAAGAGAATTTATCAGTTTTATGAATAATTTGAAATACAAGGAAATAACTGAAGATTATAGAATGCTATTGTTACATTTGCTGTAAAACGATCCCTGTTTGGCAGTAATTAATAAGCAAATATTAACATTACAAAACTATTATATCACGTCAACAATTGTTTAAATTTTGATGTTTAGAAATGTCTTCAGGGATCACCTCAGATGATGCTACAGAATCGTAAATATATATTTTTTATAATATATACTTGCTTGAATCTATTATTAAGTGTATAAATCAGATATTACATAAATTATTTTTGTTTCTCTTTTGGGAAAATGAAAAATATTTTTAATCTAGAATCCTGTACCCTTTATGCCAAACACATCGCCAGGTTGGTAAGTAAGCATAAAAATGAATGGGCCAGGTAGTTTGTGCGGTAAGATGAACTTACGCCAAAATCCTTCACTGGGTTGCCAAATCGCCAAGTAAATAAACAAAATGGCTGCCGGTTGCCACAAAATCCCTAACTAAACGAACATCTTTGAAAAGGAAATTAATTATTAAAGAATCAAATATAAGTTATTAATAAATTAAAAACTCGTTTTTCTTGTTTGTTTCTTACTTTCCTGGTGGCAACTTCATAAAAATTGTTTATGTTCTGTATCAGCGAACGACATGCGTTTTAAGAATAAGCTACGAATAGTCAATAATTTATTGGAATATTTATTTAAAGAATATATATTTCTGTTCTTATTTGCTGCAAATAAGAATTTTGCAAATAATAATAAAACTAACAATAAATAGTCATTATATTGTTCGGAAAATGAAGCTACAATTGCTCTAATTATAGTATTGCAAACCTAAAGAAATTGGCGAAATATTCAAGGTTGCGAGATTGGCGACTTCCTCAGGGGTACAGTATTCTAGATCTTAAAAAATAATTTTCGCAGCCTATAGAATGTGATAATTCCTGATATGAAATATTTATTAAAAATTTCATGTTTGAAAGAAATATAATCTGATTCATTCAAACAGATGTGGTATAACAACGCATCGAACTCGGCAATCAATATTTCCTTGTTCAAATCATTTTTATGTTTAAATAACCTGGAAAAGCACTTAAAAGTTTGGTTCCATGAATTCTGACTCAATGAGCTAAAACATTTTCGTTTCACATGACTATTTTTCTATTAGGTTGGTCCACAATTATCAGGCGTTTCTTTGTGCTCTATTTTAATAAAAATTTACAATATTTTATAAATTTATGAATGAATATATCCTTCTATTTTTAGGTTATAAAAATGCTTATCTATAATACTCATATTCGTCATTCGTCGTTTCCTCTTTCATAAGAAATAGTGTTCAAAAATGCCTGATAATAGTGTTTAAAAAACGCCTGATAATTATGCACCAACCCAATATATGTCAACATGACTTGTATCTCAGCATCTCTCTTTCCATTTCTTTATGTATCTGAATTAATTTGGCGTGGTTTTTGCCAATTCTCAACAAAAAGGGAAATCATTGAGAAATATGCAGTGGTTTATATACAAGAATCTCTAAAATAAATCGCTAAATTTAAACATAACTCTCAAAAAACGTTTTAGAACAGATGTTATATTATCTACGCCAAGCGAGTTTTAGGCTTGGCAAAAAAAATTGCAAAATGAAGTTGGCGAGTAATCACCAATTAATGTTTAAAAAATAGTGGCCGATTACGAAATGCGTAAAATGCGAAATGCTTTCCGCTGTGTAAGTTTTTCACTTTTGTATTCATTCTTGTAAGCAAACATGTTTTACAAGAAAAAAAGCGTTTCTCTTAAAATTTCTAAAATAATAAAACTCTAAAAATATTCTTATTAATAATAGGTAAAATAGCAGAATAGGGGCCGTTTGGATTTAGGGTTAAAAATTCTTCTCGACGATGTTCGCCAAGTTACGGGTTGAGATTGTACCTGGATTATCACATTTGAAGACTTACCGCTGAATTGGCTCTCCAAAAATGTTGCCAAATCCCAATGGCCCCTATTTTGCAATTTGGCCTAATAATATTATGCAACAAAAATATATTTATGCATCCTGACCATGATGAGGTTCAATCAGGAGTTCTGCACTTTAAGGTCTCGCTTCTATATTTGGCGATATTTTTTTTTTTTTTTTGTGAATTTGCCAATTCTCTTTCATAAACAAACGAAATTACTCTTGCGGTTCGCTGACATGAAATGGTTATCGCCTTTTGGCAATTCCATTTGACGCGGCAAATAGACTTGAAGAAATCAGAATTCTAAAGTGCAGATCCTCGTTCAATTTAAGCATAGAAAGTATCAAAACGGCTACAACGTAAATGAAGAGAAAATAATTATTTGCCAATCAAAGTATAGGGGACAAAGAAAGTGGACTTTTTTTCTTGTCGCAGAACGGATGAAAAGTTATCAAATATGGTAACCAAGGTTGGTTTTCTGCAACGGATTTCGTTTTTTTTTTTTTTTTTTTTTTTTTTTACTATCTTGTGTACGATAATTCGATAGCACGCAATTGCTTTTTTATAATTAATAATAACAATAGTCGACATATTAATTATTTATATTTATTTGTTTAGTAAAGTTTATTTATCTATTTATTGTTTACCTTATCAATAAAAAACAATCTATTTTATATAAAAGTATTTTTTAAATTACTTAAAGTTTATTAAGTTTTATTTTATATAAAAGTTTAGTTTAATACCAAATTTTATAATTTTTTTCAAAGAGGTATCCATGGTAACATATATCATACACATTTTTAAACTTTATTATAGACAGCGAATGTTTTTCAATTCTATGAATTCATTTTTAAAAGGCTTAAGGTTTTACTCCTGCTCTTCGCCAAGATTTGACAACGCAATGTCAGGTCAAGATGAATTTTATTTTTGGGACAAAGGGTCCAGTATTATTTTTATCGTTTCGGGATGGGCACTACAACAGTCATTTCTTCAGAGATTTGAAATGACAAGGTAAAAATGATTTATAGAGGCTAAGTTTCGCTTGAGTTTTAACTCTTCCGGCACCGGAAAAATGGGTCGATCCATTTGACCGAAATTCGTGTAGTGAAAGTTACAGGAAAAAAGCTTTTTTAAGGCATTTTTACGGGAAAATGCGTATACAAACCCCAGATATCTTTTTCAACCATAGTTCACTGATCATGCGTTCCGACCGGGGATAATACATTCAATTTCTTGTATATGTCACTTTTATGTGCTACAAAATGTTCCAGTTTAGAAAATTTGTAATCCATTAACAACATTCCTTTTTCCATTTATCTTTAAATTATGATTCTCGAAATCAAGCTTCGCCCATGGTAGGGTAAAACGCTAGAAGTATTTAGGCGCAAATTTGGCAACAAAAACATCTGAAAAAACCTTTGGCCCTCCCCCTTCCCCTTAAACTACGACTTTACCAACCAGGTGCTCTTGCAGTGCGTAGGAGGAACCACGGTTACGAGGAGACATGGTCGCGTAGGTGGAACCACGGTTAGACATTGCAATTTTTAAATATGCATTAGAATAAATGGAAAAGTTTCAAACTAGAAGTTTGTTTTATTTTTACATGATGGATTACAGTGCCCTAATAATAATAAGGAAATACCGAATATTTCATCATCTTGTGTGCTAGTGTGAAAGTAACTTAATCGAAATCTAATATTTTTTTTTTTGAATCTGTAATTCTCTTACTGTTGACTTAAAAGGTTGTTCGCATTTGTACTTTTAATACTTTAGTACTTTTTGTAGTTTAGTATTTTGTACTTTTGTATTTTTAATACTTTAGTACTTTTTGTAGCTTAGCATTTTGTACTTTTAATGCGATTAGTTTGATTTCCCAAAGCGTTACTTCTTCGAGGAAAAAGTAGAAGATGTTTGCAATAGTTATCAAATAAAAGATTTCTATGTTTAAGTAACATATGTTCTAATCTAACACATAAATATAAAAACAGTATTATTGCGGTTTATTCTCCCATAGAAAAGGCTCAAATGTAAACAAAAATGGTAAAGACAATTCTGAGATAATTTTGCAACCACTAAACATTAGGAATTACTGTTTGAAAATATATTACCATATATATAAAAGATTAAAAATCTTTCCTTTTTGTCTTTTTTGGCTGTTATATGAAATTTTCCTAATTTTACTTCTACTATTTGTAAATTCCTATCTTTATAGAGGTATCCTTTAGTTTATTTTAGTTTACAAAACCGCCAAACATGAGGTCATAAATACAAAAGTACCAAGATCTTACCAGAATATTTATATGACACCAGATCTTACCCAAAGAGATTTAGAGCTAACCACTAATAAATTATGTTCATGTAATATTATAGATTTCTAAAATGTAGACCTTTTTGTCTGATATTCTAAACTAACAAAAATAATTTACTTCATATTTAAAATGTTCCTCTTGATTTTGTAAAAAATAAACAAGTTTTCGCATTTCTTAACAAGTGAGTTCCACGTTTCTCAACTGTTAAATGATAATTTTTGATGATTGATTATTCTTAGGTAAAAACAAACACATTCCTCCAACTTCCATTTTAAAATAATTATTCCAATCATTAATGATTAAGGATAAAAAAAAAATTGATACGGCAACAAAAGCAAAAGTAACTTTTTTTTATTAATAATCTTTAAACTTTTACTCCGCAAGCTGAAATCATTTCCACAAAGCTGCCATTGCCATTTCCTTAGTAGCCCCTTAGTTAGTAAATCTAATAATAGATTCTTCGTCAATCTTGTTATTTATTATCCTGAAGCACTCTTGCCCCTTCTCAGCAAAAATTCTCTTATGGTATTTTCTCCTTTTTTTTTTTTTGCTCTCTCTTTTATTAGATATTTTATTATTAAATCACCCCTAATTAAACTTCTTCATTAGTAAGGAGGCTTATTAGAGTTTGATGCAGTTTGCTTATTTATAAAAATAACACTTATTTTACAGAATTATTTCAATTGCCAATATGTAATTATTCACTTATATTGTGTGTTACGCTATGTTATCTATGCAATAATAAGTATAGCAACTTCAACTATGTTTCTGTCATAGTTGAAGTTGTTATACATAATAAAAGTATAATCAAACTCGGATATATTTAATTTATCTTTCTTTTCTTTTCTTTTTTTAATTTTTATTATTTAATTAAAATAATTGCTAAAATACTTTTTTGCTTTTCTGTACTTTATTCATATTTATGCATATTAAACAAATTACATGAAATCAAGGACAATAATTTTTTTAAAATTAAATTTAGTTATTATTTCTAATTTTGAATAAAATGTTTGTTAAAAATATTAAATATTTGTTTTAAAATATTGAAATATTTAAAAGAAATGTTAATGACATTATAAATTAATAAAAAACTGAACTAAGTATTGAAGTAACTTTAGAAATTAATAAAATTGATTGAAGAGCTAAAATTTTAAAATAATAAATTAAAATTTTATAACAGACTAAAAATGACAGGCTATGAATAAATGTAATAATATTAATATCTGGTGAATATATTTGCAAAAAATAATCATATGTAAAATAATACATATGATTGAATTGAAACAAATGTATTCCATTTCCATAGACGAAAAGCATAATTTTTGTTATGTTGTAAATATATATATATATACATTTTTTTGTATATTTTGAGGGTGATTATGTATGCTTTACAAATATTTAATTCAGAAATTTTATATAAATTAGAAAATAATATTTAATGTGTATTTGGAAAATAATGAATGCGTTGGAATATGTTGTTTTACCTTTTACTGTATAATTTTTATATCTAATCATTTTGTTCCTTCAAACATGTATTGGAGAATTATATATTTTCTTTCAAATATGATTTATCTTAGAATATAAAAAGAGGATAATAGAACTCAAAAGAAAATTGGAACAATTTAGTTTTCTTTTTAGTCAAACATTGTCCGAATGGAGCAATATATGGGGTTACATGTCACTCTATAATGGGGACATGTTACAACTATGACAGCATAGGTTATCACAGTCATTTAAGAAATTTGTTGCCTGTTTTGTTGGAAGGCTTTGGTTAGTTTATATTGCACGAACATGAGACCACCAGATACCTACATTTTCAGAGAGCAGGAGACAACCATGAGACCAACATTTTTTATTAAAATAATTCAACGAACAAAAACTTAACAAATTACTGCTGGTTAATGTTCCATCCCCATATAACAAAGTAATGCAAAGCATAATGTTCTTCATAAAACACTTAGCGGTCTGTTGGCCAATTGGCTAGCGCTTTGACCTTTTTGTACTAATCTCAATTAGCCTAAAGTGTGCACAAAATGACCGTAGAGCGACATACGAAACCAATCTCAAAGCACTTGAACTGTTATACCACTATAGTGACGCTACATTTTAATATTACTTTACATGTCCCTTAGTTAAGAAGTTGCATAAAAAATCTGATCAACAAAAGCAGTAGCGAGTCGATTTAGTGGTAAATCTAACTGTACAAATTTTATGTTCGATCTATACCGTCTTGCATGGACAATTCCGATTGCAATTAAGCTTTCAAATGCCACAATTATCACCACTTTACCAAAACCAATAGTGTCCCTTTTGTTTATGTTTTATCCATTGTTTGCATTTTTTGCCTTTCCAGCACCACGGAAGGAGTGGACACAGAGTCCAGCTACACAACAACAGAGGGCGCGGACACGGAATCCATCTTCACCACCACAGATGACACTGGCACCACGGACGAGACACCACTCGCGGAAGTCAGACCCGGTTCGTCGCTCGATTCTACTACGACCGAGTCCACCTACGACGTCGGACATCACTTCGAAGAGCGCGCCCACCGAGAGTAGGACCGAGTCGGAAGATGAGGATGCGGACTGGAACCAGCAGGACGTCATGCTTCCGGAGGACATCCTGAAGCTGGACGCCCGTCGCATAAGGGCGGAGGACTTCCAGTGGGCTCTGTCACCCGTCCCTGGTCTGTCAACTATCATCATCAGATCGGCCAAACACGTGACAGGTAAGTGATCTCTTTTTATTATCACGTGTGAACATGATGTTGTCCTGGTTAGGGATTCGTGGCATAATCAAAATGTGCAGCAATCAAATAAAATTCCATTCTAAATTTGAATAACGTTAATCCTCAGGAATTTTCTGGAGAATTTGGCTTTTGCTTGAAGTGTTTTGTAGTATGGCTTTGAATCGCCTTTCACGTTTTGGGTTGGGATTTAAAATTGGTATATCCATGGCTATAAGTACTCGTAGTGAGTTGATCAATTCCTTTCTTTTGAAGTTTCATTTATCACTTTTAGCATTTTCCCATGCCTATTGAGTTGTATAGTGTTTCTTATTGTAGGATTACCGAATGTAGAATTTGTCCCATAAAGATTACTTAGTTAAACATTATTGAGCATTACTAAAATGTGATTAAAAGGAACGGGTGCATAAGCTTTTATATGTGTATCTTTTAATAAATTTAAACAGTGTTTAAATAATTTTGACTGTTAATGTCAAAATGAACCATAAACAAAAACGTTCTGCATAAATAATTTATTTTTACAATCTGTATTATTTTCGAAGATGTTGCTATTTCTATTTGGGATAATGCCCGTGGATTATGCCTGTCTACAAATTATTTTTCGCTTTTATTCTCCTTAAGTGGAAAGTTAAATAGTTACGTAAACATATTTTAAAGATATTTAATTTTACAGTTATGTTACATATCTTAAAAAGACATAATTTAAAGACATTTAATTTTATAGTTATGTCACATATCTTAAAGACATTTACTTACCTCTTTTTTATCTGGCAACTATTTCGTTTTCTTATTTTACTTTATCATGTGTTATTATCAAATTATGGTATTATTAATTTCAGGTATTATCATATGTTATTATCCAATTCCAGGTCCTGGACTTCAAAACCTGAAAGATAACGCAGAAACCGAACAGTGGCGTCAAATTTTAGAACTTCTTCCATTAACCATACCTTTCAAATACACTCTACCCATCATTGACAACGGAATCTACTGGGAAAGACAGTGCCTGCAACGATGGCCATCGAGCGATATATGGCGATATAACGACAACTGGAAAACCATGCTGATTGAGCGAGTGGTTCAGGAAGCCATTGAGAACTTTGCTCCCGAAACTTCTGACTTCGACGAATTACAACACTTCCTTAAAGCATTTAAGGACTACGATTATCGACTGCAAATTCTTAAACTACAGAAGATCGAACGAAAACCGTTCGTAGTAGATTTGAGCTTGGAAGATTTCGACGATTTACTTGATGAATTCATAAGTAAGCCAGAAATACATACTTTCTTTCTGAACCTTGAAAAGGTACTGGCTTGTCTGTCAAATCTCAACGAATTCAATTTTATTCCAACTCCAAGCTCCATGGACCCAGAGAGTCACCAACTTTCAATTCCAGATTTTAATTCCTGCTCAAGGGATTGCGTCGTCTCAAGAACTTGAAGAAGTTCAGATGTTCCAACGGAGTGGCTTCGAATACTCAAGTAGAGATCTTGTTCAGACATTTCATCAGTTACAATTCTCTGACAGAGTTGAACATGTCGTTTAACTTCTTCGACGACAAGTGCTGCTATTCCATTGGACAGCTTCTGTTGTCAAAATGCCCCTTGAGGTGCTTGTCCTCAAATATAACAGAATTGCTGACAACGGAGCAATAGTAATCGCTTCTGCGTTGTCTGTAAATAAAATGCTGAGGAAATTAGATTTGTCCTTAAATTGGATTGGAGATAAAGGCGGTGAGTTTTTGGCAAAAATGTTTATCTGCAAATGAAACCATAGAAGATTTAGATCTAACAAATAATAAAATTGAACATCAAGGAGGCATTGCTTTTGCTGTTGTCCTGGCAAACTTAATGCATCTTCGAAGACTGAGCCTTGCTGATAATATCATTGGAGAGGTAAAATGTTTTATTATATTTCTCAATATCTTATAAATTGTGCACTCAAAAATTAATTTCTTACGAAACCCAAAAACTAGCTTTTACAGTGTTAGTGCAACATGGCCAGCATTAAACCACAAATATGAATGTTGTGGTAAAACATCGCTCGTCCTTTTCCTACAAGTGATTCTTTTTTCGTGCTTTTCATTTCATGAAACAGTAACTTTTACTTCCTAGTGATTCGCTGAAACAGTTCCAATAACATGTATTTGGACTAGCAGGGAACATCCAAAAATTGCTTATTTAAATGTGATCTGGGATTCTTTCAATTTTTATTGTTGAATTAGCTTTGCTTGTTGAAACATCGTATATATCAAGATTATAATAACATATGATTATATAATTTCAGGAAGCTGGCAAGGTATTTTCAACTGCTGTAAAAGGAAATTTAACCATTCTGGAATTAGACATAAAATTCTGCAATTTCGCACCGGATGACGAAGACGTCATACATCGATGTCTCATGCGAAATCGAATGGACTTATACAGTTCTGAAGACGAGAATCGCAAGAACTCCACGGCTTCAAATACATTATATGATGAATAGAATAAATTATTTTTAAATTGAAATGTTGCTAATAAATTTCTTTTACTATCAATATGCGTAAAATTTCATATTACATTCTCTCTCTCTCTCTCTTCCTATATATATACTATTTTTGATATTCAAAATGAGGTCGTATCTAATCATAAAAATTTAGAAAGAAGGAAGAATTTAAGATGCCCAATTATGCAGTATTTTAAAACATATAGCTATGCATTCAAAATTGTTTTTTCAATCTATATCTTACATTTATCAAAAAATATCTCCTTAATTTGTTTTGATATGTTTTCATTTACTTAAACGTATTCCATTTTTATTTACACCATGCCTCCTTATAGTTCCAAACCCACAATCTGAGAAACCACTTTTCTGCATTTGTATTTTTATTTTGATGAATGTGAGTAAAGTTTTAAATTTTTATTAACGAAATTAAATTTATATTTTTAATTTTTTATATTTTAAATTTATATTTTTTGTTTAAATAGTTAAGCAATCATTATTTATCATTTAAAAAAAAAAAAAAAAAGAAATGTAACCTGTTTATTTTGTTTTAGAATTTCTTTGTATATTTTGTAAAACCAACAAACAATAAACATTGAAACTCATCCAGAAATTTCCCTTAAGTCATTGCTTTAGATCAGGGGATGGGCAAACTTTTTCGGTCGAAAAAGTAAGTAAAAATAAAAAATAAAAAGTTTTTGTGGGCCAAAATAAATTTTTCTAAAATTTTAAAAACACTATACAAGTATTACAATTTAAATATGTTAATGAGATGAATGAAATTGCAATTTAATTTTTAAAAGTTTCTTATAGTGATGTTCAAAGTGAGATGTACTGATGCTAAGGAACGAGGCTAAATGCTCATCTGTTCGTCTACTCCTGCAATAATTCTTTCTACGGTTCATAGTTGGAAACACTTGTTCACATATATAAGATGAAGCAAACATATCACTGATTTTCTGGGTGTGAGATCTAAAATGAAAGTGACCCAACGCAAAAAATGCTAAAACATAACGAACTCTAACCTGCAACATTCATTAAGATGTGCAAATACCTAATTGAGATTGATTTGCTAATGCTGAGTGAAAGAGTGGAGAAACAAATATCGCACTAGTAAAATAAATATTTTTTTTATGATTTCATTTATATATATATATATTTCATTTTTAGTGTTATATATTTCTTTACAATGTGCTTTTAGTATCACTATTATCATATTATCTACGTTTAGATGTAAGATAATAGTAAACACAAAAATAATAACTCGTTTTGTTTCAATTTTTCACTCCAAAAAAATATATATAGTTGGTCGAAATCTAATAGGATGATATATAATTTTATACCCGGTCCATATAGTTGTGATGCATTTCTAAAGTGTCCAGCAAGATTATTTAGGTTAGCCACTTCTGGCTTAAATACAATTAAGCAATCATTATTTATCATTTAAATAACAAGAGATGCCATCTGTTTATTTTGTTTTAGAATTTCTTTGTATATTTTGTAAAAACCAACAAACAGTAAACATTGAAACTCATCCAGAAATTTCCCTTAAGTCGATGCTTTACGGCATCTCGTAAAATTGGGTTTTGAATATCGGGATTCTTATTTTCTAGTTAGAAGTAGCTTTTTTATGTAGTCAAATGAATAGTCGGACAAAAGCGACTCAGCGGGAAACAAAAGGATGGACTATTCCAGCTTCCTACGATGCCCATAAAACTGAACCGCAAAAAGATTCACTTCCATTTGGCTAAAAGGATGTTGGCAAAAAAAAATAAGATACCATAGCCTTTTGAAAACTGGAACGGGTCCAAACAAAATCATGGATTAGCAAACAGAGGAAATGCTGTGTTAGCAATACACATTGAATGCTAATAGATTGCGTAGAATAAATAGCATTGCATTGTTAAATAAACTTTCATGTTATGTCTATGAAAAATCTTAATAAAGGGTTCTTCCTCAATGTTATAAAAGGGCTGTAGATTCGTAACTTGTATTTTAATTTTAGACCACCAAAGATATATAGACTTATGAAGTTCGGGAATGTTCGTTCATTCCCCTAGGAATGGGACACACAAGAATAATAACACTGAAAAATTGTGTAACATATTTATGTATTGCATTTTATGCACATAATGATAATAATAGGAAATATAAATTATATATTATAATAAAAAAATATGTATAAATAAATTATATATTATAATAAAAAAAAAATAAACAATTAGATGCAGTCTATTACATAAATTTAAAATTTATTTTAGAGTTGGTTTGATTTTAAAGTAACCGAACTCAAGAATGCTGTGTCAAAATGTTTTTATTTGTGACTTTTTATTATGCCAAATTATTCCAAATTATTTTTTTGATATTCTGGCTTTTAATAATCGTGTTTACAAATATGGTTCAATCCAAACAAGCTGAAGCATTTAACTTACAATTTATCAACTATCCCATCTACTATAATTAGGAAAATTTCAAAATCTGCCACGTTTTGGCAATAAACATTGTAGAGATTACAAACAAATTTCACAGAAAAGAATCCTGCATATAAGCTGTTACGTTGTAGACCAAAATTCTGGACATGCAATATAATAAACAAATAATTGAAACGTTTTTAATATTTAAATCATTATGTAAAAATAATAATAATTCAAAAAAATTTTAATAATAATAATTAAAAATATATTTTTATTACATCAGATGATGATACAGGTGGTTCATGTTCCTTTTCTTTATCATTTCATTAAAATGTGAATAATCTAAAATAATATCAATTAAATTTTCTTATCAAACTGGATATATGGACAAATTTTTTTTCTTCTTAAAAAATATGTGTGTTTGTTAGGAAGCATAAATAATGAGTGGAATTTCATATCTTTTTTTTACATATCTTACTGATGACTGACAGTGGAAAAATAATTTATTTAATGCAATTACAACATTTTCCAAAAAAAAAAAAAAAAAAAAAAAGAAAGTTATTCATGTTATTTTAAGTATTTCGAGAATTAATGATAAATTTTTAAATAACATTAAATAAATTTCAAGCACACTTTCTTGACTCTAATTTTAAAAAAAATCACAATACACCGATTGTATGACTAATAATGTGATTGTATACATAATAATACAATAACATCTTGATTATTCCTTGCATATATTAAATATATAAAAAATTATCCTTTCAAAACAGCTTAAATTTAAATGGATACAAAATTTTCTATATTCCGTTTATTTCTAACAATCTCAATGAAAATGTGACTTTCTGCGTTATAAAAAAATGTGAGATAATCTAAAAATTTATTTTTTTATGAAATTTAAAAAAAAATATCAGTGAACGTTTTGGAAATGCATATATACTATGGTACTGATTTAAATGTATTTTACAACACGTAAGCAATACATTGTATTGTAGTTTGGAAAAGAGATTTGTTTCGGAAAGAAAGATTTATAATAAGCTGGAATTTTTGGAATAGTGCATTTTAATCAGCTCCTCAAAAGAACATCTAAACCAGCCATTCCGTTTTTGGAAAGGAATTCTGAAAAGCATGCGTCCCAGACAGTGAATAAAATATCGTTTTATAATGTAAAAAATACGAATTCTGTTCTTGATTTATGACAGTAAAAGATCTTTGGAGTATTTTTTCTTATCAATAAAGAATATTTCACCAAATAAAAAGAGTTTAAATTGTGTCGTAATAAATAGGGTTCTGGGACAGTTTCGATTCATTGCTGATCAAAGGTTTGAATCCTTTTTAAAAAGGAAAGATTCCGCGTTGTCCTTATCCAGACATTAATTTTGTGCATTTTTTAATAATTTTTTTTGATGTTAATATATGGGTAATATGCTTCTTAGACACTTACATTTTAAGAAAATCATTAGTAATAAATGTAATTAATTATTCAAATTGTTATTTCAATTCCTTTTTATTAGCTCACACTTTCCCTATATATATCTTGTTCAAATTTTCAATCGTTCATAAAACACTTTTTATTCATCCACTTCAGTTCAAATACCTTTTTTCAACCTCGTAGGGATGACAATGGATGTGAACACAACTTTTTCAAGTATTAATTCATTCATTAAATTTAATTAATTAATTATATTTTTTTGATTTAAGTTGCACGTATCTACCCATAGATGGCGCCAGATAAACTTAAAAAATGATTGAAAATTATTTATAAAGGACTTTCTATAATAGAGTGAAAAAAAAAGTAGGAATTGACTTAAAATTTTTAAATTTTAATTTTTAATTTTTTAAATTTTAAATTTAAAAAATATTAAAAAGAAATAAAATAAAAAAAAAATTTTTTAATATTACTTGTTTTTTATTTCAACTTTTCATTATAAAATGTACTTAGTATTTTTTCGTAAGGTTTGAAACATGTTGCACAATACTTAAAATAGGGTACGCTATCCATTTTAGTTTAGTGAAAAAAATATTAAATTAATGGAAAAGCATTATATAACGTGACATATGATTTTATTTATTATTATTATTTCTCAGCAGATTTAAAGATGAGATCCTTTGTTAATAACAGAAATACAAGATGTAGAATTCTCTATTAATATAAATTCACTTTAATTTTTGAATATTTACTTCTAAGAATACATTAACATTGCGATAAATATAAATAGGTTTGACCGATTAATTTTACGTTCCGTAGCACAAGAACCATATTAAATTAATTTAATATCAGATTCTTTATTTGTTTTTAACTGTGTTACACACACAGAGAACATATTTAACGTTTTATTTAAGATATCATTTTCTCTACGTGCAGGCCTCATAGCTCTTAGTAGGGTGCTTTTCACGCTACCGTCTCCTTCCTACGCTAAAAACCAAACAAATTAAATTTCTTAAAAATTCAGGGCAGTAATGTAAAGTCAAGTGACTCTTTCACTCTTCTAGAAAACCCACTTGACTTTCGTGTTCAACTAAATGAAGCTTTCGTGCAGCAATATCATATATATGTATACATACGTGCTGAAGGTACTAAAAGCAATATGCCTAAAAGTTTGTTTTTTTACGTTGTAAGATTAGTTCTCGTTTTCTAGAATACTCCTGTGCTTTGTATTGTTTTTCTTAAATTTATTTCTTATATAAATTATTATAAATATATGTAAATATAATATATATGTTTATATATATATATATAATATATACATACATAAATTAATATATTTTTTTTTCAATTCAGCTGGCAAACACTTAGACAATTATCTTTGATGCTTTAAGCCAAGCACTGCGCCGACGGTACTCCCTTAACACTACCCAGGAGGTGCGGGTAGCTTGAAGATAAGCTACGGATGTGAAGTAACACTACCCCTCTAATCTACGATTCTGTTAGACTGCGAACTACTATAAACAAACCACTATAAACATCCATATCACCCCCCAACTCAAATCCAAAACCTGTGGTACCGAGATCCAGAGCGTTAGCCACTCGCCATTCAGACCCCACATAAATTAACATAGCCTCCATTCCTATAATTAAAATATAGAGTTCAAATAAACTATCGCTGTTATCATTTGTGCTGTGTAAATTGATTTCCGCTACAATATATATATATAGATAGATAGATAGTCCGTAGGTCCCGTGCTAATAGAATCGTAGAGTGTTGTGGGGTAGTGTGACTTGCGTCCAAAGCATGTCTTCATCTGCACGCGCTTCCTGGTTAGTGCTAAATAAGTCACAGCGGTGCAGCCTTTGCTTACGGCATAAAGATGAACTGTCTCTATATTGCCAGCTGCATTAGAACAACATTACATACGGATATATGTTTTCATTCTTGAAGTAAACTCAATAAAATGTTTTATAAAACTTAACTGACGATTTTCTCACGTATCTTCAGAATTTTAATAAATTTAATGTTCATTATATTTATTATGATGCACTGCCAGCTGACTAATACAGAACTCATTGTTATAATTCTGTTCGCCAGGAACAGCTTACCGACGAGCGATTACAAACATTCATTTTCTTTGAGAGGAAACTTTGGGTGTTGCATCTGAAAAAAAGCAGAAAACTCTCATGAGACATTCGATCCAATTGTCGACGAGAAGCACTTACTCACGCTGTCCCACCATACCAACAAATCTCGTTTTTTTTGAAAGCAGTGATTGTAGAACAATCATCCACCGAATTCGAACTTGAAATTTTCTGCTTTTAGCTATGCTAGTTATCATTAGATAACGAATCAGACAACTTTGTGTCAATATACAAATTATAGAATTTTGCTGTTTTTGAGTTTTAGAGCCTTACGTTTAGATTTTTTAATTTTCAATCATAATAATGGGAGGTTGTGTTATGGCGGCAGTTAGAATAAACGAGGTGTTAAGGTGCTTGATAACTAGCATTTCAATAATCCAAAGATATACAGAGGTTGGACACAAAAATCTCCTGGGTCACATTTATATTTTCAAACCATACAATAAACACAGGATTATAATATAATAATAAAAAATTATGCATGATTAATTTAATAAATTTTTATTAGATATTTTGATTTTTATGGTAACTAAAACACAATAATGATGAATAAAATAATTATTATTTATCAATTTTTTTAAACGATCATGCTTGAAAATATCTGTTCAAAAAAAAAATTAATGGTGATTTAAATAGATTTTTAAAACAATATCTAATAACGACAGCACTATTTTTGTTGAGTGTAATATTTAAAATTAAATTTATTTTGGGTAGAATCCACAAAATGTTTAGTGAATTCTTGAAACAAATATTACAAATAGCTTAAGTCTTAAAAGTCAAAGCGGTCTAGACTCTCGAGTAAAAAATATATTTAATTTCTATCTAGGATAATGAATAAATTTATGAAAAAGTAACATTAATTCTACGCCCTAACCCAACTGATTGCCATGTTGCGCACAAAGGAGTAAAAGAGCAGAAGTTCAAATCCGCTGGCGACATTGTTTTAGTCAAGCTTTGTCATAGTCACTGCTTTCAAAAACGAGGAGGTTCCATGGACAAATTAGAAAAAGTTGACACTATGTGCACATGCGTCTCACACTGATAGTCAAGATGCCAGGTGGGAGTTTTCCTAATTTTCTTTCTTACGAATGAGTCGTAGTTACTGGAAAATCCTTACTGGAAAGCTTTGCCTCTTCATCTAGCGTGGTATACATAAAGTGGTGCATGATGCCCACTAACGTTAAACAAAAAAAAAGTTAATAACAAAAACTGAAATCTGCTCGGTAAATTTCAACTTACCATGTGTGAACATTCGAGAACGGATGAATAAACTCAGGAATATACCGATGTTTAATAATAAAAGACTTATGAAGCAATTGACTGGAATACTACAAAATGGCCAAATTCAAATAGCCACGTGAATATAGCAATGTTGAATAGATCAAGAACTTCATGAATAATGAACTGTTCAAGAATCACTAAAAAGAATATGCAAAAGTAAGATAAATGTCGTCGCAAATGAACAATGAAGTATTCCCAATTCTACAAGAAACGTTGTCACATTCAATAACCAAAGAATATCTCAAAGTTTGAAAATTCTAGGCAGTATTCCCAATTCTACAAGAAACGTTGTCACATTCAATAGCCAAAAAGAATATCTCAAAGTTTGAAAATTCTAGGCATACATGAAGAATGAAGTATTCCAAACACAATAAGAAGCAGTATACAGCACAACAGGCATGGGAAAATGCAAAAAGTGATAAATGTGAAACTTCAAAAGAAGGAATGGATCAACACACTACGAGTACTTATAGCCACTTATATACAAATGTATAAAATCCCAACCCAAATCATGAAAAGTGCTTCAAAACCATACTACAAAACACTTCAAGAAAAAGCCAAATTCTCCAGAAAATTATGGAAGACTAACGTTATTCATGAAGCATTTCAAGAGTTAAGGGGCCCAAACTACCATTTTCCGACAAAATTTGTAAGGGAGTTTTATTTGCTTGACCTTCATTTTCGGATAACGTCACGGACCCCTAACCAGGACAACATCATGTTCATACATGATAAAAAATTATCCTTTTTCTAAGCTAACGTTTAATTGACAAAAGTTCGTAAGTACACCTTAGCCTTTAATTAGTATCTCTGAACAAAACATATTTCTAATATTTTAATGTTTACTAGAAACGTTACTTCAAGTTTTCGTCGAAGTCTGCAAGTGTTTAGAAAAATTACCCACCGTTGAACTATTTAAAGCAAAATCGACACACAACGGGGCCGTGCCGTGGGTCTGTTCATCAACGCATAATTCGTCTTGAGTCTTGAGTCTCGAGTAAGTGCTGACTGAGATCTAAAACGGCGCGCTCTTCTGCTAGATGGATAGCGCGTCTTCATCGGCGTGTCCTGACATGTTTATGTTAAGTAGCTGTCTTTCGAAATCACCAAGCGGGGGATGTCTTGTTTCATCATTCCCGGCACGAGCGCTTCAAAATATTTATTTATTGCCTGCTAAAAGGTTCTCAAAATGGTGTGTCTTCTGCCATCCTTGTATCACCCACACATTTAGCATTAAGTGTTCTGATTTCTTCTCCTAAGCATAACCTAATTTCTCGACTGGGTTTTTGAGAAAAAAATGGGAAAAAAAGAATGTGTTTTTGTTGACCTAAATAGCTTTTAGTTTTATTGTGTGGGTTATTCTAGAGTTCCAATATCCCATGTGGGAAATGATGGATTTTGTTTCAAGACATCAGTTCCACCACCACTTTTTATTAATGGTTACCTTAAAAGAATTTAAGGGAATGGTCCAATAATTTAAAAGAATTTAGCAGATATATTTATTTACTAGTTGTTTTTTTTTGCATTTGACGATGTTTTTTCTAAAAGTGACTTTAAAATTATTACTGTTGATTGTTTATTTCGATAAACAAAAGGTACTGAACGATTTAATAGTTTTTATCTTGTTCTGTTGTTTCTAGGTTTTTATCTGATCACATTTTGTTATCTTTATCTTTTGCACTACTGGAAAAAAAAAAAAAAAAAGAAAACGTAGTTTTCTGTTTTATAAAATATTTTTCGCTTGGTGTCCAGATAATTTCTTATAGAGGAATTTAAGTAACCATTTGTGAATGTTTTTAATAAATTAAAGTTCGAAAAAAACAGTAAGGATTTTATAAAATTAAATAAAATTTTGCAGCAAATATTCATTTAATTTATATCACTGTCAATTTTATAATAAGCATTTTTTTAGGAAGAAATTCTTTATAAATGCGTATAAATGAAAATGCATAAAGCAACTTAATTAAAAAAAAAGTAACTCATTGATCTCTTTTCAAAATATATTGGACAAAATAGTTCTGTTTAAAGTTTTAAATTTCATTAGAGATCTTTTTGAATAAATAAAAATTTAATGCACTTAAAAATGTAATGTTTATTATTAAAAATTATTTATTGTAATATAGAAAAGCCATTGAAGTATTTTATTTGCCAGGTGATTTGATTGTTAATTTTAATTGTCATTTCCAATGTTACGAAATGTTGGATAAGAGATGTGATACCTCTTCATTTTAAACAAAAAAATTTCAATATTTTTTTCTAAATGAAATGAAAATTACTGGGAAAAAAAACGGAATGAAAATATATATGATGAATAAAAATTTATCTATTTAGCACGTTTTGCAGTGTGGATATTTCTTAATGTATAATTTTAATACCACAGGAAAAAAAAATCATATATTCGGGACACATTTTAGAATTCTTTAAATTTCTAACGTTATCTTTTTCTGTCTTTGATTATATTGTATATTCTTAACTTTTCTTTTTGCATATTTTACGCGTTTTATTAAAAAATAAATTAAATTGATAGCATGACATATAGAGGAGGATTTCTTGAAAACAATTCTATGAGCTTGTTAAGTGGAAAAAGTAATCTCATACATATATTATTACCAAAATATTTTATAATTGTTAGGTTCTATGATTTTTGATGCATTAATTATATCATAACACCGTTAAATATACACATCAATGCTATGGTGTTTGTGTAAAATGAAATGATTAAAACCTATTAAACACATTTACAATCCATAATGTTTTACAAATTTAAATTTTCTAATAATTTCATAAATATTTTCTAATTTAAAAAAGGCATTTATGATGCACTAATGTTACTATAAACACGTAAATTCAAACTAAATTAGTATCTATATTAGTAGTAGATCACCAAATGAAATAAGTATTAAATTTATTTAAATTTTATTTTTTTATTAGATAGTAGATTATGTGTAATTTTCAGCAAACATGAGCCAGTCAGAAAATGAGAATATATGAAATTAAACTAATTTAGTAATCGATAACTCTTATTCTAAAGCGTGGTTCCATTTACTGATTGGACATTAGATGGAATGGTTTGAATGTATAAACATTCAAAAGACATTAACAAATAGTTTATATTGTTAATATTCATTCGCCAATTTCTCTTTCAAATCGTTTTCAAATGTTATATCAAGAAAATATCACGTCAAATCACCAGCCTGCATATGTCTTCTATGCAAATGATGTCTTTAGCCTGATATTCCAAGGACCCCGACGAAAACTCTTTTCATCCCTTCGCCTTAGAAGTTCTATTCCAACAGTCGTTAATTTTTAGGGAGCTCTCTTTGGTCACCATTCGTTAACGCCATTACTGACAAACCGTTATCTGGCGTGATAATGACGATGATGAAAACGGCACTCTGGATAACGATGGTCCAACGATATTTTAATGGACGTCGAAAATGATCACCATAACGGACTCTTTTTATTTTCTTGTCTCTGAAGTGATAGACCCAACGTACTTTCATATGTGTGTATTTTTTGTTGGGTAACTGTTACAAAATGTGTTTCATTTATGTTCAGAGACAACAAAAATAGAATAAACCATTTTTATGAATATTGGATTTATCAGAAATATCGAGATTGTAAAAGTAGCAGATAAAATAAAAACGAATTTTGTGAACTCAAATGAAGTCTTTGAAACGACACATAATTGTAGGTGTTGCAATTTGTATTTTTCTAAGAATAATTTTTATTTCATATATATCTAAAAATAATTGGACCTGATGGGCCTTGCGCTGTGGACTAGCGCTGTGGCGCTCGGTACCACATGTTACGGGTTCGAGTACCGGCGGTGCCATGGATGTTTGTAGTGGTTCGAATTATCCACTTTAAGCCTTAGGTCCCGGTCTAATAGGATAGAAGAGCGCTGTTGAGGTAGTGTTATACGCGTCCATAGCCTATCTTCAGGCTACACGTGCCCCCTGGGTAGTGCTAAATGAGTAACATAGATGCAGCTCTTGCTTATGGCATTAAAGAATAACTGTCTCTGTACTGCTAGTTGCATTAGAACAACAACATATCTAAAAATACTTTTATTAGTTTCGCCGTTTTAGAAGTGGGGATTTCGATACAGTTGACAACCGAATCTGGTCAACTAAGAATGTTAGAAGATGACGAATTTGAAGTATTACTCGACCAAGATTCAAGTTAAATCTTTGAATGTTGTTTGCACAACAGTTTCTCTATTTGAAAGGAAATGGGGTGCTTTACAAATTGAAGCTGAGAGATGTTGAACAGCAATTTTTCACGTGTGAACAATTGTTTCAATGTAAAAAACGAATTTTTTTTTTTTTTTGCAACCTATCCTCCCTTGGAATGAAAAAATGGCTCTGTTACGACATTTCTAAACTTAGAAATCATGGAGTTTGCCTGGTCATGTATCCTCATCAACGGAAAGACCGAATATTCTTGGTTAGAAGCTCATGCTTCGTATTTGGTGGTACCAGCACGGTGTTACGTACTATGAAATACTTCAACTGAATGAAACCATCATTGGGTAACCTAATCAAATACAATTGATGCGTTTGAGGCCTACATTGAAGGAAAAAAGGGCCGCAATTTGAGGAAAGGTAAGATAAAGTAGTGTTTCAACATGGCAACGCTCAATCACATGTTGCCTGTGTCGTCAAAAAAATACTCAGAAAAGATGAAAAGGGATGTGTTACTCCACCCGCCATATCCACCAAGTATGGTACCATGTTATTACTTATTTAGATCTATGGAACATGGTCTAAGAACAGCAGCTCTTCCAATCTTACGAAGATATGAAAAATTGGATCGATTGGTGGAATACCATCAAAAGATGATGATTGTTATTTCGATGCTTAATCCGTGTACTACTAGAAAGATGGAAAAAAGCAGTGGAGAGCAATGGACAATATTGTTACTTTTCAGCTTATAGTTATGACAATTAACACATTATTTTCCTCTACTAAACAATACAGAATACTTTTTATTTTATTATAAAGGAGTGATAAATACTTAAGAAAATTAAAAAGCTTAATATTATATTTTTTCCTTAAAATCATTATGAGACAACAAAGTGTTTGAATCTTCGAAATCTTTAAAATTTAATTAATGAAATACTTCGAGAATATAATATTGAATACATTTTTCTAGAACCTTTAAACCAAATGGTAAATATTTTTAACATTTTACTACGAGAAAACCTCTACACAATCAAGTACCTTCACATTCGCTTAAGAGAATAACTGTTATTGTATTTCAACATATAAAATAAAAATAAATACTTTAATTTTGATGTAGATTTTTGCAAAAATATCCCGATCTTAAATAATTGCAAACAAAGCAAGTAATTCATTAACGCCTTTTCCTTGTTATCTTTCCTGTTATCTTAGTAGGAAGGTAAAAGATAAGCAGCCAAATTAAACTGTTGATCTCTATGTAATCATTATCAATAACAAATTCCAAGCACGATCTGTATACGAACAAACTGTTGAGTAAACTACGCCCCTTTAGCTGTTTAATAGCGTCTGTGCTTTCCAAACAGCTACATTTGTATTTAGATGATAGAATTAAAGCTTTGAAAAAAACCATCACAGGGTTGAAGTAAAATTCCAATGTCGTTTCCAGTGGAGATTTGTCACCCATTACTGTTTTCTAGTGAGATCCGTAACTGTGTCAAATGTCAGACAAAGGAACTGATAGAAAAAAGAAGACTACAAAAAAGAATAATGAAACACTGATGATAAAAATAATTGATAAATTTAACATTTAAACTGATTGCCAATTTTACATAAATTATTTTTCATAAATCCCAACAACTTCGGTTTATAATGATGGCAAATGTTTTTCTGGTATTATAAAATGAAAGACATAAACTGATTTCTTAAAATATACATTACCATTATTAATAGAAATTGGTAATTAAGAAAGTATTTTTATTCATTTTTTCTATATTTATTTTTGTTTTATTTCATCTATATAGAAAAAGTATCCAGAACAGTTAAAAAAGGATTATGTTCCCATATGCAAATCTCAATAAATTTTGAATTTGTTGTTGTTAATGCATATAGTGCATGCAGCAATACAGTTAGACAGTTAATCTTTATGCCATACGCAAGTGCTGCATTGCTGTTAATCATTGAGCACTGCCTAAGGGGCACGTATAGCTTGAAGATTGGCTACGGAAGCGAGAGTAACACTACCCCGCAAAACTCTACGATCCTGTTAGACCGGGACCTACAGTTTAAAAAAAAGGATTCCGAACAATTACAAGCATCCACAGAAACGCCGCTACTCAAACCCGAAACTTATGATACCGAGCGCTAGATCACTAGCTGCGCCACTCAGCAATCAGTTTAAATCAGTTTTTATCAGTTTAAAGCAATCAGTTTTAAAGTTTTTTTTTTTTTTTTTTAATCAGTTTTTTTAAGTTAGTTAATCAAGTTTAAAACTCTTGTTTTAAACTTGGCGTTGAGATTAAAACAAGAAAACTTGGAAAAACAAGAAACTGATTTTAATCACTATCTTTTATTTTAGAAGCAATATATGATGATATTTATATGATATTTAAAAAAAAATTTTTTAATATAGAAAAAATAAACTTTTTATTAATTTTTTAATAGAAACAGCATAAATATGTTCTAGGAAAATTACTAAACATATATTTAAATTTTGTCTTAAATAGACAACTTAAAATATTTTTGATGAATTTAACACATTTAAATGCATAATAACTCAATGATCGTTATAAAAATATTTTGCTAACAAGTACAGTTACCATAGCAATGTTTTATTATTTTATTTTTTATTTATTTATTTTTTTTTTTTTTGTTTCAAGCAAATTAGTCGTTTCGATATTCTTATATAAAATTTAAAATTAATGCCGTAATTTGATGCCTAAATTTGGGTAGAATTTAATTATAAATGCGACAAATTTACAAAATGAAATACAATTAAATTAATAGCTATATCATTTAAATATTACATATTCAATTTCTTTTTCTAGCAAATTTAAGCCTTTATGTAAGTAAAGCATGCATAATTTAAGCAAATAATTTGTTCTAATACATGTAGCAATTTTTCCGATGATGGTTTTTGCATTATAGAATAGAATAAATCATTATCGAAATATTTAACGATTTATAAATGATACGAAAAGAAAATATATTGAATTAGAATTTCGTGAAATCTGCTGCATCTTAAAGTATAAGAATGCATAAAACAAAAAATTATGAATTCAGATCATTTACAAAATATGCTTTAAATTCACGTGGTTTTCAGAAAGACTTCAGCCTTAGCAGGATTACTTTCTTTTATTACGTATGCAAAGTTATGGCACTGCTTCTGACGAAGATTTTTATAGCTGACTGATCCATTTAAAAAATTTTTTCGCCCATTCTTAGAAATCCAAAATTCTATGTAAAATAGATAATGGAAAAAATTAAATAGGTTAAAAAAAAAAAAAAAAGATGATGAAGAAAAAAACATTATTCATCAGTAACGACCTAATAAAGAGTTATGATCACCCCATTAAGTGGTCTGAAGCACTAAAATTGTCTTAGGACACAAAAAACCTTTCTCGTAAAAAAGCATTAATTCATTCTGTCGGTTGTTTCTGAGATAAAACAAAACTGCCTTTTCTTACCTGAAAATTGCACGCAAATTTAAACATCTTAAAAGCAATATTTCATGACAAGAATTTTAGAAATCGGATATTTTATAAACACTGAAATTCATGAAAAGATTTCAAAGTAATTTTAAGAAATTTATATAATTATATTGAGAGTTTAAGACCATTTTGAAACATGAATTCTTATAATTTTGAAATGTTTTTCATCAAATTCATAAATGCTGAATTATATTTTCTGATAATCGATCATATTTGCTGATAAGAAGTATTGAAGGTTTTCCAAACTTTGTTTTCATTTTTTTATGAGCAAACAGCCATTTATTTTAAAAACTGACAAAATTTACTAAGCCTGTTTTAAATAGATTAACAAACCTTTACCTTACTTTTTACATAACATTTCAATTTGTTATTTGCATTTTACAAAACATTTTAAATTGTTTTTTTCTTTTTACACAACAAATCAATTTATTTACTTTTTACACAACATAGCAATTTATTATTTTCTTTTTACACAACATATCAATTTGATTTTTACTTCTTAAATAACATTTCATTTCGTTATTTACTTTCTACGTAACATTTTTGTTATTAATTACATTTTACATAATTGTTATTTACTTCTTACATAATATTTCAATTCGTTATTTGCATTTTACGTAACACGGTTGTTATTAGTTACATTTTACATAATTGTTATTTACTTTTTACATAACATTTCAAATTGTTATTTACTGTTTACATATTATTTCAATTTGTTATTTGTTTTTAACATAACATTTCAAATTTTATTAACTTTTTACATAGCATTTAAATTTCTTATCTGCTTATTACATAATTTTGCACACTTACAGTGCAAAGTTAGCAAAATTTTTAAATCGAATTAATGTTCTCTGATTAATTATTTAAAAACAAAACAAAGTTATGTTTTTCAAAATGTAATTAAAATTTTAAGATGTAATTTATTATTTAATAATTTATTTATTTGTATAATTTGAATAACTGTGAATTATTATATAGAATATTCACAATCATAACTAATGTTTAGTAAGCATAACATTTATTTAATCATATTTAATAAAATATTTCATATATTATAACTTAAATTTTTTTTTATCATCTACAATACATTTTTATGATAAGCAATGAATAATAAAAATATTTCATATTTCATCTGTTGAAAAAATGCTGGATTTAAATTTGCATTTGATGCAGACTGTAAAATAAAACTTATTTTAAAATCTCAATCTTAATTTTCAAACCATTTTTTAAAAATGTATTATATCTATAAAAATTTAATGAAATTCTTGTTGAAAATATTTAATAAGTAAATAAAAAGGAATTCTATAATAAATGTTCAAGAAATAATTAAGATAAAAGATTCAATTTAATTTTGTGATAATCACATATTCCTTTCAAATTTGACCCGAATCAATTCTGCGAGTAATTATTTGTTATACTTCTTTTTTAATATGTCATTAAAATAGATACCTCAGGATATATTTTTTAATGAGAAGCAGCATTTTTAAATTTTTACTTTCTTTCAATTTACCTGCTAAAAGTAATACTTGTTGTTCCGATAAAGATTTCATTGGGACAATAAAAAGTGATTGATTTTGTTTATTTTTATTTGTATACAATTATTTTGTCTTTTAAAAATCGTTTCATATAATGTATCAATTATAATTCTTTTTTATTTAAAGCCCAACTTGAATTCTTTCCTTATATGAGTAAAATAAATCTTCATTTATGGATTTTTATGTATAACTTCTTCAAAACAAATATGTAGAAATGAATAAATAAGATCCATATATGCAATTTAATGAAATAATCAAATCTGTATGGCTGTGGTATTATAAAAACTTCAATGCAAGATATTAAACAAAAATCTTAAAAATATGGAGGAAAAGGTGTTCAAATATATATTTATTTTAAGATAAGAGATTATTAATAAATATATTAAATATATATAGCGTTTAAGAAATAATTTTATTATAAAATTGTCCACTTTCTACATCCATTTATGATGAAAGTCATACATAGAAGGTTATGCTTAGAGAAAAAGATAATGGTAGTTTAGATAATACACTGCGTAAAAAAAATAGAAGGACAGTGTTTTTGCCAATTAATATCTCTTATTTTCTCCTAACTATCAGATATTTATGCAGATTTAGTTTAATGACCCTTTTTTCATTTCAGGCAAAAATTAAACATCTACCATTAATATTAATAATAAAATTAGTATATATAATTTCTGATGCGTAAAAAAGTAGAATTACACTTGCTAATATATTTAATTTAGTGAGTTGTTCTTTAGTTAAATAGTGATTTTGTACTTTGTTTTATACTTTTCTGTCAAAAAATCTAATTTGTTTAAAAGTTACGCTGTTTCTCCGTTCTCAGAAATGCCTAAAGGAATATCTTTGAACGATTTTCAAAAAGGCCAAATTCCCGCATATCAAAATGATGGTAAAGGTGTCAGAGAGATTGCTCGATTGCTGCAGGTGAGCCCCAATACAGTTTCAAACTTTATCAGAAATCCTTACAAAAATGGAAAGAAAAAGAAGACTGGTAGACCGAAAAAGTTAACACCACGTGATGAAAGAAAACTTGTTCGTGTGCTTAAGAAGAACAAAGGAAGTCTTTCAAAGGCAAGAATCAAGCAGGACTTAATCGTGTGACGAAACAAGCAGTTTACAACTATATTAAAAGATCTAAAAAATTCATTTTCAAAAAACGGAAACATCATCCTAAGTGGACACAAGCTCACATTAATAACCGTTTAGAGTGGGCTAAGGAGCACATGTCCTGGACTACAGAATGGACTTCTGTGATATTTTCCGATGAAAAGAAATTTAACTTAGACGGTCCAGACGGATATCAGCACTACTGGCATTGTCTGGGGAATGAAGACGAATACTATTCAACACGACAAATGGGAGGAGGGAGTTTAATGGCTTGGTTGGCTGTTGGATAAGGAGGAAGGACAAGTCTGGTTTTCTTAAATGGTAGGCAAAAATATACAGACTACATTCAAGTACTGAATTCCGAGCTTCTTCCTTATGGCTCTGATTTGGGGGTGAAGAGTGGAAGTTTCAGCAAGACGGAGGTTCCATTCACACCGCGACTGGAGTCAAAAATTGGTTCCTAACAAATAATGTGGATGTTTTACCATGGGCAGCCAAAAGTCCTGACCTTAATATAGTGGAAAACATCTGGGCAATGCTAGTTCGTCGAGTTTATGCTGATGGAAGGCAATTTGATTCGCTAACACAGCTTCGAGAAGCATTGAATGACTCATGGGACAATTTTTGTCAAACAGAAGTTCAATCTCTATACAATTCACTTCCAAACAGAATATTTGAAGTTATAAAGGCCAATGGGAAGAACATTCCTTATTAAAATCACTATTTTTTTCATTCATTATAATGCTGTCCTTCTACTTTTTTTACAAAGTTTCAAAAAAGAGAAACTATTTTTGTTGCCATTAATATTTTATGTTTGAATATCATAATTCTGATTTTAAAATTGTGTTTTTAAAATATTTTTAAAATGTTTCTAATACAAATTTTTAGTAAAAATAAAATATTTTTCGGTTATTGTTACAAAATCAAGTGTTCTTCTACTTTTTTTACGTAGTGTATAATGCTTCCGAAAAAAAACGTTCTGGAAATTTTCAATATTATACCTAAAGTCTTATTGCCTGAAAAATATAACTGATTTGTAGCTTGAAAATAGTGTAATAGTTTAGTAAAAGTTGTCCAATCCTTTAAACATTTTCTTGTTGATTGCACAATATTATGGTTACTATAAATATTTCTAAGTGAAAAATGAAATTTGGCACGAAAGGTACTAACAAAATGTTTCAATCATACCACATATTTAAATTTGCTGACTAACAAAAAATTAAAGCAAACTTGATTTCAAAGCATTAATTCGTTTTTATATAATTTAATAAAGTTTATTTTTTAATTTATTGTAATATTTTACAAAATTTACAAATCTTGCTTTAAGTAAAATATTTCTCTGTGTTGCTTACAGTGCAAAATCAGTAAAACGTTTTAAAACTAATTTTGTTCTCTGATTACGTATTTAAGAAACAAAACAAAGTTACGTTTTTCAATTTAAAATTAACGAAATTTCTTTTAAGATATAATTTATTTAATATTTTATTAATTTACATAATTTTAATAACTCTGAATTATTACGGAAACTTAACTCTTTCAATTTGACAAAAATATATGTTGAAAGATTTTATAATAATAATACATTTCTCTTATCTGTTAAAAATAGATTTAGGCTCTATTTTTTGCTATCTTTTTTTTTTTCTATTCCATCAAATTGAAAAAAAAAAACAAGTATATTGAATTATCAAATTAATACAAATTTAAAATTGTAATCTATACAAAATTGCATAAAATCTTTACAGAAAGTTCTGAAGAACATGTTCTACAAAAAAAGAACAATTTAAAAAAAAAACCAAAAAAAGTCTTTATTAAAATAAGTTCTTACTATTGAAAAACTGATGAATATTAAAATACATCATTTATGTATGAATGTATTAAGGTGTTCTAAAAACAGATTATTCAGATTATTTTCATCTTTTTACTATACAAACAGGAAATTTATTGTAATATTTTATAAAGTTTATTAATTTATTAATTAATTGGCGAATATTAATTTATAATTATTTCATTACAATCATTGTAATCAACTTAAAACATCAATATATATTTAATGCACATTATAGAAGAAATCTGAAAAACTTATTCGAAATTTCTATCATTAACGAAAATGATATTATGGCCTTGATGATTATTTTATTTACCTTATTTTTTGTGATATATAAATAAGATTTTACATAAAATTAAAATATTAGGTACACCAAAAATTCATATAGACTCATTACTTTTATATTTCATTTTACCATGATTCATTTTGATATTTTTTGTTCACTACTATACGAAAAATTTTTAATTATATTTGCTTTTTAATAACTTATGTAAATTTCTTATATTTTACACAAAATAATTCTCTTGAGAATCGTGTCCTATTATAATAAAAACATATTATCTAAAGTATTCAACTTTCTAAATTTATCACACATTTTATTGTTAAATTAATACCAACAAGTTTTTCTTCATTATCGCTCAGAAAGAGGATACTTATATTGGTAACAACAGTTTCTTAAAAATCAAAGTTCATTACATTATTTTGCACATTACTAAAATTATAAAGCTATTATTAATAATTATTTCATGAATAATTATTTAACATATATTTAATGTAATTTTATAATTATTTAATCTAATTGTTAAAGTTATTTTATGGCATTCTATATAACCTAAAATCATTTTATTTTACAAAAAATTTTTGTTCGTTTTAACAATAGGGTCTATTTTAAATTATTTTTTACCAAATGTCTTTATGATAAAATCAATACTTTTGAAAACTTTCTTTATTTTTCTATTTTTTATAAAAAAATTTTCCCTGTTCATTTTGGTTTTTTTTTTTTTAGAACGAAACAAAGGCAAATGTTCATAGATTAAAAAAAGCTTCTTCAAAATATTTTAAGAATACTTTTGTCATTTTGGACGTTTCTTCTTCCAAGATTTCTCGTTCACACTATCGAACTTTTCACCTTTTCAAATTTTGCTCTGGGACAATTTCCAACCATAAATTCTTTATCTCGAAACTGTTGTTGTTTTTCTTAACTGAAAAGTTTTTCTTGTTTTTAAAATAGAAAAAAATATTGTTTATCGTGGGACTTTTTTAAGTCGAATGTCGAACAATGTAGGGAGAAATAAAATTGATACCATTTTTTTATTGGGGTGTAAATATTTTTAGAATTTTATGACCTATTTGCTTGTGATAAGACAAGTTGCTGCATTACTACAGTGTACAAAAAGTAAGAGCAATTTTAAATTTTAAATTCCCGGGGCATATGGAATTTCAATTTTTTTTCTCTTTTTTTAGGTTCCTGGCACAGTCCTTGACATCTGCGTAAAATTTTACGTCAAAATATTCATTAGTGTTTGAGTAACACTTTGCTTTGGGAGACGCTAAAACGGATTCCGGCGATTTTTGAAATGTCTGAATGAATTGAGCAAAGAACTGGCCGGAAAGAATGCCGGAGGGTGTGGATGACAAGGTGTGCTTTGGGTAGAGTAATGAGGAACGTCAACCTAATTAAAGCTAATTAATGTGGATGTTCGGGTAGACGAAGAAAGTAACGGATCTTTTAAGGAGGATTTTAGGAGGAAGGTGCCGAAAGACGCGTGGGTGTAGATGTCCCCACTGATTTCAGCGACATTGGTCGTGTGTTGAAGAAATGTAAATGAGCGATTCTGTAATTTCTCTTTTTTCTTTAGTTCAAGAACATACAGATTTGTGTAGGCTGAGGATCGCGTGTACACACTGTAACTTTGTGATATCTTGAACTTTAAAAAAAAATTAAAAGTACTCTATATCTATATATTTAATTTTATTATATGTAATGAAAAATAAATAATGTAAAAGCAAATAAAGAATTTGATGCGTAATGTAAAATTAATTTAATAATAAGTGTTTTAGCATTTCGTTCAATTTTTGGTAAAAACGCATTTAAAAGGTTATTAATTTTTAATTTATTTTGATATTTATGCTGAAATATGTTTATTCACCAATTTGTATAGATCCACCATGCTTGCGGGTTTTAATGTATTGTTTGCTAATAACACCAGCTACATGATCTTGGACAATTTTGAAAAGGAACATTTATGAGAAATGAGCACACGGTCCTCAACCTCACACAAATCTGTATGTTCTTGAAGTAAAGGAATGTACAGGTTCAAGGTAAGTCTTTAAAATATTACATTACATATTTTTCCTATTGCATAAAGAAATAAAATGTATGGATATATAATATTTTTCATTTTTTTAATGTTCGAGCCACCACAAATTTACAGCAGGTACATGCAGTCCTTGGCCTACACACACATCTGTATGTTCCTGAAATAAATGGATAAGGAAATTTACAGACTTACTCATTTACATTTCTTTAAACACATGAGACCATGTTGTCGAAATCAATGGGGACATCTTACACCCACGCGTCTTTCGGCGCCTTCCACCTTAAATCATCCCTAAAAGATCCGGAACTTTCTTCTCCCCCGAACATCGACATTCATTAGCTTTAATTAGGTTGATATTCCTCATTACCCGACCCAAAGCACACCTTGTCATCCGCACCCCCGCCATTCTTTCCCGGCATTCCCCACTTTAACGCTCTGTTGGCGGGTCCAACCATGCATCGTGCACCTCTCAGTGCGGGGGGGGGAACAGGGGGTCGCCCTGCCAGATAACAAAGACTGATGGCAGTGGAATCTTCATTTGTTTTCGTCGGTGGAACCAGAGTAGCATGCGCGCGATCGTTGCTTTTCGGATGTCTGGAACCTGGACGGACGTGATGCGATGAGCAATGGTCGGCGTCGAACTTTTTGTGCGTTTTGGGTAAGAGATGAGTAATTAGCTCTTGCTTTCTGGGGTGAGAGGGGATCTGCATTTGGCTGATGGATTGGTTTTTGTCGTGAGGCTGGGATTTCGGTTGGGAAGTCGTCATCATCAAGCATGTATTTGATGCTGTTCCTCCTTTTCCTTTGTTGGAAAGATTTCATGATGTGCTTTTATTTCCCCAAAACTGGAAATATGTTTATTCTTCTTTTATGCTTTATACTCTTATTTATGTTTAAATACAGAATGAACATAGTAAGAAAAAAGATTTTTTTAAAGATAAAAATGATAAAAGGGCAGCTGAGTTCTGATGATAAAAGTGCTACTCTTTTAAACAATAACTTTAATAATAAGTTTACGTGCAGTTTCGACAGGACGCCATTCTACATCGATAACAAGTATCTCTGTTGCTAACATACAATGTATAATATAACCAAATACAGAGTAGTGATGGCATTTAGATTCCAAGAAAAATAATACTGCAGACAGGAATTTCTACATTAATTTGAAATTTAAAACAACATTTTTAATTTTAAGCATTTCAATGTTCTTCAAATGAAATAATGGTAGCTTATAGTTACTCTTCTAAACTCATTCATTTAATGGTAGTGAATATTAGTTAACTAGTTAATATTCTAATGCAGTTAATTATTTTTTTTTTTTACTCAGAAAATGATAAGAAACATTTATAACACTGGAATGTTTCAAATTTTAATATTCCTTTCCTATACTTAAATATAGACTAGTATAAGATAAAAAATAATATTTTATGTTGTTGTTCTAATGCACTTGGCAATACAGCGACCGTTCATATTTATGCCATAAGCAAGGGCTGCACCTGTTGACTCATTGAGCACTAGCCAGGGTCTACGTTTAGCTTCTAGATATGCTATGGACGGGAGTAACACTACCTAAGCAGCACACTACGATCCTATTAGACACTGACCTGCGGTTTAAAGTGGACTCCAAACCACTACAAACACCCATGGTACAGTCGGGTCTCGAATCCGAAACCTGTTGCACCAAACTCCACAGCGCTAGTTACTCGGCCATCAAGCCCCAAAAATAGCTAGTCAGGAATAATTTTGAGCCAGAAATTACTAGAAGTGCTACCATCTCTCTTCAAACTCCGAAAGTTCGAGTCCCGGGGTGCCACGATTGTTTGTATTGGTTTGGAATCTCCTTTTAACCCTAGGTCCTGGTCTAACAGGATCGTAGAGCATTGCGGGGGTAGTGTTACACATACTTAAGGGGTAAGCTATACGCACCTCCTGGGTAGTGCTAAATGAGCAACGTCGGTGCAGCGCTTGCCTTAAGGCATCCAACAGAACTGTCTAAGTTTTTGCCAGCTGCATTAGAACAAAAAAAAAAAAAAACAAAAAAAAAACATTTCAATTCTTAGTGTTTTGCAAATTTAAATTTTCTACTAATTTCCTAAATATTTTATTTTTAAAAAAAAAAAAAAATATATTTAAGTTGCACTAATGTTACTATAAACACGTAAACAAATCAAAATTATCAAATTAAATTAGTATTAAATTTACTTAAACTTTATTTTTATTTATTTGATAGAATTGCTATCATTAAGAGTTTACCTCCCGTGTAAATTTTCAGCAAATATGAAGCAATAAGAAAATGATTAAATATAAAATCAAATAAATTTAGTAATCCTTGTAACTCTCATTCTAAAGTATAGTTCCACATACTGATTGAGCATTAGATGGATAGGTTTGAAAGTAAACATTCCAAAAGTCATTAACAAACAGTTGTATTGCTACTATTCATTCGCTTATTTCTCTTTCAAATCGTTTCTAAATGTTTTATCAAGAAAATGTCCCGCGAAATCATCAGCCTGCATATGTTTACCATGCAAATGATATCTTTAGCCTGATATTTCAAGGATCCCCAGGAAAATCTTTTCATTCCTTTTCACTCAGAAGTTCTATTCGACAGTCGTTAATTTTTAGGGAGTTCTCTTTGGTCACCATTCGTTAACGCCATTACTGACAGACCGTTAGCTGGCAATAGTTATTGATAATGATGATGATGATAAGGGCACTCTTTGATAACGATACTCTAATGGATGTCGAAAATGATCACCATAACGGGCTTCTTTTTATTTTCTGTCTCTGAAGTGATATTTCCAACGTACTTCCAAGGGTGTGTATTTTTTGTTGTAATTTAACGGTTACAAATGTGTTTCGTTTATGTTCAGTAACAAGAAAAATAGAATATCCATTTTTATGAACAATGAATTTAGAGAAATATCGAGATTGTAAAAGTAGAAAATAAAATAAATACGAATTTTGTGAACTACAATTTGTTGGAAACGACACATAATTTTAAAAAAATATATAGGTGTTGCATTTTGTATTCTATTCTAAAAATAATTTTATTTCATGTATATCTAAAAATATTTTTATACTAGGTCTGTGAATCAATTTTGAGGGATTTACAACGGATGGCAAAACTTGCATATTTTACGTGTTTTATTACAAAAATAAATTAGATTGATATTTTTTATTGTTAAATTGACAGCATGATGCACAGATGAGAATCTCTTGTATACAATTCTATGGGCTTCTTGAGTGAAAAAGAGTAATCTCATACATATATAACCAAAATATTTTATAATTGTTAGGTACTATGATTTTTGATGCACTGATTACCACATAACATCCTTAAATGTACATATCAACGTTATGGTTCTTGTGTAAATAAAATAATTAAAACCTATTAAATACATTTACCGTCCACAATGTTTTGTAAATATAAATGTGTTGCTAATTTCATAAATATTTTCTAATTAAAAAATGCATTTATGCTGCACTAATGTTACTGTAAACACGTAAATTCAAACTAAATTTGTAACTATGTATGAAGTAGGTCCCCAAAAGAAATAAGTATTACATTTATTTAAATTTTAATTTAATTAGATAGCAGATCATTAAGAGTAGACCGTCCATGTAGTGATATTTCCAACGTACTTCTATGGGTGTGTTTTTTTTTGTTGTAATTTAACGGTTAGAAATGTGTTTCGTTTATGTTCAGGGACAACAAAAATTGAATAACCATTTTTATGAACAGTGAATTTACAGAAATATCGACATTGTAAAAGTAGAAGATAAAATAAATACGAATTTTGTGAACTAAAAATTTCTTTGAAACGACACTAATTTTAGAAAAAAATGTTGGTGTTGTATTTCGTATCCTCGTCTAAGAACAATTTTATTTCATATATATCTAAAAATATTTTTATACTATGTATGTAAATTAATTTTGTGGGATTTACAATAGATGGCAAAATTTCCTTTTTGCATATTTTAAGTGTTTTATTAAAAAAATAAGTTAGATTAGTATTTTATATTGTTAAATTGACAGCATGATGCATAGATGAGAATCTCTTGTATACAATTCTATGGGCTTCTTGAGTGAAAAAAAGTAATCTCATACACATAATATTACCAAAATATTTTATAATTGTTAGGTTCTATGATTCTTGATGCACTAATTACCACATAACACTCTCAAATATGAATATAAATAAATTCTTTATGTTATGGTGCTTGTGTAAATAAAAATGATTAAAATCTACTTAATACATTTACAGTCTATAATGTTTTACAAATATAAATTTTCTACTAATTTCCTAAATATGTTATTGTTAAAAATACATTTAAGTTGAACTAATGTTACTATAAACACATAAATTCAAAATAAAATATAATTTTTTATCACCAAATAAAATAAATATTAAATTTATTTAAATTTTTTTTTATTAGATAGTAGATAATTAAGAGTAGACCTTCCATGCCAATTTTGCAGCAATTATGAAGCAATAAGAAAATGAGTATATATATATAAAATCAAACTAATTTAGTATTCGATAACTCTTATTCTAAAATATAGTTCCATTTAATGATTGAGCATTAGATGGAAAGGTTTCAATGTAAACATTCCAAAAGACATTAACAAACAGTTTATATTGTTAATATTCATTATGCAACTTCTCTGTCAAATCGTTTTCAAATGTTTTATCAAGAAATTATCACGCAAAATCATCAGCCTGAAATACTTTGAGAATATAACATAGAATAGATTTTCATAGAACCTGTAAACCAAATGGTAAATATTTTTAACGTTTTATTACAAGTGAAATCCTCTTCGCAATCAAGTAACTTCTTAGTCCCTTAAGAGAAGAACTGTTATTGTAAGAGTTAAAACTAAATTTTTCAACATATAGAATAAATTTAAAAACTTCAATTTTCAAAAGTAGATTTTTGCATAAATATTCCGTTCTTAAATAATGCAAATAAAGAAAGTAATTTATTAGCACCTTTTTCTTGTTATCTTTCCTGTTATCTTAGTAGGAAGGTTAAAGATATGCAGCCAAATTAAACTGTTGATCTCTATCTAATCATTATCAATAGTAAATTCCAAGCACGAACTGTGTCCGAACAAACTGCTGATTATACAATGCCCATTTAGCTGTTTAATAGTGTCTGTGCATTTACAAATAGCTGCATTTGTATTTAGATGGTAGAATTAAAGCTTTCCGAGGGCTATCACAGAATTGAAGTAAAATGCCAATGTCGTTTCCGGTGGAGATTTGTCACAGATTACTGTTTTCTGGTTAGAACAGTAACTGCGTCTATTATCCGTCAGCCAAAGAAACTGATAGAAAAAGAAAAAAAAGACTTAAAGAATAATGAAACACATTTGTAACTGATAAATTTAATTTTTAAACTGATTGTCAATTTCGTATAAAATATTTTTTTCATAACTCCACGAATTTCTGCTTATAATGATGGCTAATGTCTTCCTGATATTATAAAATGAAAAAATAAACGGATTTGTTAAAATATATATTACTATTATCAATAGAAATTTGTAATTAAGAAAGTATTTATGTTCATTTTTTGTCCTTTTTATATATTAATTTTCTTAAATTTTCAATTTATTTCTTCGATATAAAAAATGTCCAAAAGCAGTTAAAAAAGGATTATTTTCCATAGGCAAATCTCAACACATTTTGAATTTAAAAAGAAAGAAAAACATTTACAAGAAAGAAGACAACTATACAAGAAACAAAAAACATGATTTTAATCTATATCTTTTATTTTGGAAACAATATATTTTATGATATTCCATTATTTTTAAACAGAAAAAATAAACGCAAACTTTTAAAAAGCTAATTTTTGATAGAAACAGCATAAAAAAATGTTTCCTTGGAAAATTATGAAACATATACTTAAATTTTCTCTTAAAAGACAATTTAAAATGTTTTTTTTTGATGAATTAGATAAATTTAAATGTATAATAACTCAAAAATCGTTATACAAATATTTTGCTAATTAGCATGGAAGTGTTTTTGTCTTTTGTATTGTATTTTATTGCAAGCAAATTAATCTTTTCTATATTCTCAAAAAAAAAGTACAAAACAAATTAAAAGATGACAAATGTTTATGTATCTAGATGCAAATAAAACTATCTCAGTTTCATTACAAAAATTATTTTTATGCCTTACAAAAACAACAAGATAATTTGAGACTTAAATTTGGGTAGAATTTAATTATAAATATGACAGATTCATAAAATGAAAAAAAATTCCGTGAATAATAGAAATATTATTTAAATATTACATATTCAATTTCATTTTTCGATCAAATTTAAGCATTTATGTATTGAATACAAATTTTATGCAAATAATTTGTTTTAATTCATGCAGAAGTTTTCCGATTACGATTTTTACATTATTGAACAGAATAAATCATTATCGAAATATTTAACGATTTATAAATAATAAGAAAAGAAAAATATATTGAATTAGGATTTCATGAAATCTGCTGCATCTTTATAAGAATGCATAAAACGAAAAATTATGAATTCAGATCATTTAGAAAATAGGCTTTAAATCCACGAGGGTTTTCAGAGATACTTCAGCCTTAGCAGGATTACTTTCTTTTATTACGTATGCAAAGTTACAGCACTGCTTCTGATGAAGGCGTTTTACGGCTGACTGATCCATTTAAAAATATTTTTATCACCCATTCTTAGAAATTCCAAATTCTACTTAAAATAGATAACGGAAAAAATTAAATGGGTTAAAAAAAAAAAAAGATGATGAAGAAAAAAACATTATCCATCAGTAACGACCTACTAAAACTTATAATCACCACATTATGTGGTCTGAAGTACTAAAATTGTCTTAAGACACAAAAACCTTTCTCGTAAAAAGCATTAATTCATTCTGTCGGTTGTTTCTGAGATAAAACAAAACTGCCTTTTCTTACCTGAAAATTGCACGCAAATTTAAGCATCTTAAAAGCAATATTTCATGAGAAGAATTTTAGAAATCGGATATTTTATAAACACTGAAATTCATGAAAAGATTCAAAAGTAATTTTAAGGAATTTATATAATTATATTGAGAGTTTAAAACCATTTTGAAACGTGAATTTTATAATTTTGAAATGTTTTTCATCAAATTCATAAATGCTGAATTATATTTTCTGATAAAAATTCATATTTGCTGATAAGAAGTATTGAATGTTTTCCAAACTTTGTTTTCTTTTTTATGAGCAAATAGCAATTTATTTTAAAAACTAACAAAATTTACTAAGACGGTTTTAAATAGATTAACAAACCTTTACCTCATTTTTTACATAACATTTCAATTTGTTATTTGCTTTTTACATAACATTTCAAATTGTTTTTTTACTTTTTATATCAATTTATTTACTTTTTACACAACATATCAATTTATTATTTTCTTTTTACACAACATAACAATTTGCTATTTACTTCTTAAATAACATTTCAATTCGTTATTTACATTCTACGTAACATTGTTGTTATTAATTACATTTTACATAATTGTTATTTACTTCTTACATAATATTTCAATTTGTTATTTGCATTTTACGTAACATGGTTGTTATTAGTTACATTTTACATAATTGTTATTTACTTTTTACACAACATTTCAAATTTTACATATTATTTCAATTTGTAAAATTTAATCGATTTGTAAAATTAACTCAATTGTTTTACATATTATTTCAATTTGTTATTTGTTTTTTACATAACATTTCAAATTTTATTAACTTTTTACATAGCATTTAAATTTCTTATTTGCTTATTACATAACTTTCAAACTTACAGTGCAAAGTTAGCAAAACTTTTAAATCTAATTAAAGTTCTCTGATTATTTATTTAAAAACAAAACAAAGTTATGTTTTTCAAAATGTAATTAACATTTTAAAATGTAATTTATTATTTCATAATTTATTTATTTATATAATTTGAATATCTGGGAATTATTATATAGAATATTTACAATCGTAACTAATGATTAATAAGCATAACATTTCTTTAATCATATTTAATAAAATATTTCATATATTATAATTTAAATTTTTATCATCTACAATACATTTTTATGATAAGCAATGAATATTAAAAATATTTCAAATTTCATCTGTTGAAAAAATGCTGGATTTAAATTTGCATTTGATGCAGGCTGTAAAATAATACTTTTTTAAAATCTCAATCTTAATTTTCAAACCATTTTATTAAAGTTTTATTATATTTGTAAAACTTTTTAATGAAATTCTTGTTGAAAATATTTAATAAGCACATTTAAAAGGAATTCTATAATAAATGTTGAAAAAATAATTTAGATAAAAATTCAATTTAATTTTTGTGATATTCACGTGTTCCTTGAACAATTGACCTGAATCTATTCTCCGAATAATTACTTCTTTTTAGTTTGTCAGTGAAATAATTGCCTCCAAGTTACATTTTTTAATGAAAGTCAATATTTTCAAATTATTACTTTCTTTTCAATTTGTCTGCTAAAAATATTGCTTGATGATACGATAAAGATTTATTTAAAGCAATATAAAGGGATTGGTTTTATTTATTTGTATTTATATACAATTTTTTTTTTTATCTTTTAAAAATCCTTTTTATAGAATGTATCAATTAAATTCTTTTTTTTTTATTTAAAAGCCCAACTTGAATTCCAATCCTATATAAGTGAAAGTGATTTATAGGCTTATAAAAATGGGTTAAAAAGTTTAGTGAGTTCATAAAGTCTTATGTAAAGTGATTTATAGGTTTTTAGGCATAAAATCTGAAAAAAAAAAAAAAACCGTTCATAATGAATATAGAGAAATGCAAAAATAGAATTCATGCACGCAATTTAATGAGATAAACAGATCTGGATGGACGAAGATATAAAAATTTCAATGCATGGTATTAAAAGGTAAAATTCTTCAAATATGGAGTGAAAAGGTGTTCAAAATAAACATTCCTTTAAGAACAAGACATTTTTTAAATGCAATAACAATATATAGAGTTTAAGAAATAAAATTGTCCATTTTCAATATCCATTTATGACGAAAGTCGTTGTGGAAAAAGATATTGACAGTTTAGATAATATGATGCTTTCGAAAAACTTTCTGGAAATTCTCCATATTATACCGAAAATCTTACTGCCTGAAAATATATTTGACAATATTATGATTGTTATAAATATTTCCATTTAAAAAAATGAAATTTGGTACAGAAGTATTAATAAAACAAAACAAAGCAAACAAAATGTATTAATCCTACTATATATTTTAATTTATTGAATAACAAAATTAATAAAGAAAACTTGATTGCAAAGCATTAATTCGTTTTTATTACCATTTAATTAAGAGTGTTTGTTAATCTCACACGCCAGTAAGTTTGTAAAAAGTAAAATATATTCAGTATTAAATTTGACGTTCAGAACGACCGGGTTGATTTGACGACCGGGACCTACGGTTTAAAGTGGATTCCGAACCACTACAAACATCCATGGCACCGCCGGGACTCGAACCCGACACCTGTGGTACCGAGCACCAGATTTGTATATCATTTAATAAAGTTTATTTTTAAGCAGAAACCAGTACGCTTTTAACAAATATATACTCAGTATTAAATTTGGTATTCAGATTATTTTTCATCTTTTTACTGTGTAAATAACAAATTTATGTTAATATTTTACAAAATTTATTAAGCTTGCTTTGAGTAAAATATTTCTCTATGTTACTTACAGTGCAAAGTCAGTAAAATTTTTAAAATCTAATTAATGTTCTCTGATTACTTATTTAAGAAACAAAACAAAGCTATGTTTCTCAATTTAAAATTAATGAAATTTTTTTTACGGTGTAATTTATTTAATACTTTATTTATTTATGTAATTTGATTAACTATGAATTATAAATGAAACTTACCTATTTCAATTTAACAAGGATATATGTCAAAAGATTTTATAATAATAATACATTTCTCTTATCTATTAAAAATAGATTTAAGCTCTATTTTTTGCTATCTTTTTTGTCTATTCTATCAGAATTATTTTCTATTCTATTGGAAAAAGGAAAAAAAAATAAATATATAGAATTATTGAATTAATACAAATTTAAAATTGCAAAATATACAAAATTGTATAAAATCTTTTCAGAAAGTCTTTAAACTAATACTTATAATTCAATGCATATTTTATAATAGTTTAATTATGAATTTTATATTAGCTTTATAACAGCTTAATAAGAATTTTTTATTAAGAGTTTAACTAACTCAAATAAATATCATAATATTGATAACAAATAAATATTATCTTTAAAATCCATGAAAACGTGAAAATATGTTCTACAAAAATAAATCATTTATGCATAAAGAAAAACAACAACAAAAAATGTCTGTATTAAAATCAGTTTTACTATAAAAAAAATATGAATATTAAATTACATGATTTATGCGTAAAAGTATTTTTAGTTGTTCTAAAAAAAATCTAAATTAAATTGTGAGAATATTAATTTATAATCATTTGGTTACAATCATTATAATTAATTTAAAACACGAATATATAATTAAAACAAATTATAGAACAAATCTGAAAATACTTATTTCTAACTTCATTTTGTAATTCGTCAGCACACTACAATTCTAAATTATATCCGTAAATTATATCATATCCATATTCATATCATATTAGTATTATCCATTTATTGTAAAACGAATGCAATTACAATTTTTCACTGAGTTACAGAAAAAAAAATTTAGTGCAAATCGGGAATTTATATCAGAAAAAAAAATCAACTATTTATTGTTAATTTTGTGGATTTAAGACATTTTATTTTACACCTCTTATTTACACAACACACGAGCAAAAAAAAAAAAAAAAAAAAAAAACCCTTTTTGTTATTTAAGAAAATGACATTATAGCCTTGATGCTTATTTTGTTTAGTTTATTTTTTGTGATATATAAATAAGATTTTACATAAAATTAAAATATTAGGCACACTAAAAACTCTTATAAACTCATTAATTTTATATTTAATTTTGACATTCATTTTGATATTTCGTCTTCATTACTATACGAAAAGTTGTTTAATTATTATATACGCTTTTTAATAACTTAAGCAAATTTCTTATACTTTACACAAAAATTTCTGATGATTCATCATAAAATCTTTCCAACAAAGAAAAAGGAGGAACAGCATCAAATACGTGCTTGATGATGACGACGTCCCGACCGAAATCCCAGCCTCACGACAAAAACCGATACCGGGAAAGAATGCCGGGGTGTGTGGGTGACAAGGTGTGCTTTGGGTCGGGTAATGAGTGAATGTTAACCTAATTAAAGCTAATTAATGTCAATGTTCAGGGGAGAAGAAAGTCCCGGATCTTTTAGGAGGATTTAAGGAAGACGCCGAAAGGCGCGTTGGTGTAGATGTCGCAACTGATTTCAGCGACATGGTGTTAAAGAAATGTAAATGAGTGGCTTTTATTCAATTCCTTCTATTATCTCACACTCTCCCTATATATATCTTGTTCAAATTTTCGATCGTTCATAAAAATATTTCCATTCATCCATTCAAGTTCAAATGCATTTTTTTAACTTGTAGTGGATGACACTGGATGCTAATACAGTTTTTTCAAATATTAATTCAGTAATTAAATTAAATTAATAAATTTTAGTTTTTTTTAGATTAATTTAGATTTAGATTTTATTTAGTTAGATTTAGTTATTAGTTAGATTTTAGATTTTTTTTTTTAGTTTTTTTTAGATAAACTTACAAAAATGAATGAAAATTATGTATAAAGGACTTTTTGCAATAGAGTGAAAAAAAAGTAGGAATTGACTTATTTTTTTTTTTTTTAATATTACTTGTTATAGATTGTCTCAATTAGAATTCTTTCTTATTTAAATCTCAACTTGAGTTACTCTCCTATATAAGTGAAAGTGATTTATTGGTTTATAAACATGAGTTAAAAAGTTTAGTGAGTTCATAAAGTTTTATGTAAAGTGGGTTATAGGGTTTATAGGTTTTTATTTATACGCTTTTATGCATAAAATTTGAAAAAAAACCCGTCGTAATGAATATATAGAATTACATAAATATAATCCAAACATGCCATGTAATGAAATAACAGATCTGTATGGATGTGGTAATGAGAAAACTTTAATGCGTGGTATTAAAAGGTAAAAATCTTCAAATATGGAGTGAAAAGGTGTTCAAAATAAACATTCCCTTTAAGAACAAGAAATTTTTTAAATGCAATAACAATATATAGAGTTTCAGAAATAAAATTGCCATTTTCTACATCCATTTATGATGAAAGTCGTTATAGAAAAAAAGATAATGACAGTTTAGATGATAAGGGAGTTTCGAATGAAAACTTTCTAGAACTTTCTAGAAATTCTCAATATTTTAACTAAAATCTTATTGCCTGAAAAACATAATTGATTTATAGTTTGAACGTTGTGTAATAGTTAAGTAAAAGTTGTCCAATCCTTTAAACATTTTCTTGTTGATTGCACATATTATGGTTACTATAAATATTTTTGTGTGAAAATGAAGTTTAGCACAAAAGGTACTTACAAAATGTTTCAAACATACCATATATTTTAATCTGTTGAATATCAAAATTGATAGAGCAAACTTGATTTCAAAGCATTAATTGTTTTCATTGTCATTTAATAAAGTGTGTTTTTAAAGTTGTTTTTTAAGCACAAACTAATAAGGTCGTAACAAGTAAAATGTATTCAGTATTAAATTTGGAGTTCAGAATATTTTTCACATTTTTATTATGTAAATAGGAATTTATTTTTATATTTTACAAAATTTTCAAATCTTTTTTAAGTAGAATATTTCTCTGTGTTACATATAGTACAAAGTCAGTAAAACTTTTTAAAACCAAATTATTGCTCTCTGATTAACTATTTAAGAAACAAAGTAAAGTTAAGCTTTTTCCGAAATTTTTCTGTTCCGTTTTTCTCTTACAAAGCAAAGAACGAATCTGAAAGTATTTATTGGAAATTTCTTTTTCTAATTTATCAACACAATATAAATCTAAATTATATCCCTAAATTATATCATATCCATATCCATATCCATGTCATATTATTATCCATTTATTGTAAAATGCAGGTACTTATGATTTTTAACTGACTGTTACAGAAAAAAATTTTAGTGCAAAAAGGAATTTATATAAGAAAAATTCAATTATATATCGGTAATTTAGTGATTTAAACCATTTTATTTTTGTTATTTAAGAAAATGACATTATAGCCTTGATGTTTCTTTTATTTACCTAATATTTTGTGATAATAATATTTTACATAACATTAAAATATTAGGCACCTTAAAAACTCATATAAAATCATTAATTTTATATTTAATTTTAATATTCATTTTGATGTTTTGGGTTCATTATTGTACGAAAAACTGTTTAATTATATATGCTTTTTAATAACTCTTAATAATTAAATTGCACCAAAAATTCTCTTTGGAATCGTATCCTAATGTAATAAAGACATATTATCTAAAGTATTTCATTCAACTTTCTAAATGTATCATTAATTTTATTGTTAAATTAATACCAATACGTTTTTCTTCATTATTTTTTAGAAATAGGATACTTATATTGGTAATAACAGTTTTTTAAAAATCACAACCATATTTGGTCCATTACATTATTTTGTTTATTATTAAAATTATAATGCTATTATTAATAATTATTTCATTAATAATTATTTAAATAATATTTATTTTAATTTCATAATTATTTAATTTAATTAGTAAAGATATTTTAGGGCATTCTATATAAACTGAAAGCATTTTATTTTACAAATAATTTTGTTTATTTTTTTAATAGGACCTATTTTAAATCATATTTCATCAAATGTCTTGCGCTTTCTATCGCTGTTTTGTTTCTTAATTAATCAATTTTTTTAAGTTTTTTAATTCAAATTTTTTTCTTTCTATTTTCTTAGTCTAATACTTTTGAAAACTTTCTTTACTTTTCTTTTTTTAATAAAAAAATGTTTCCTGTTCATCTTTTTCTTTAGAAGGAAACAAAGGGGAATGTTCGTAGGCTTCTTCATGACATTTTAGGAATACTTTTGACATTTTGGACGTTTCTTCTTCCAAGATTTCTCGTTCACACTATCAAACTTTTCACCTTTTCAAATTTTGCTCTGGGACAATTTCCAACCATAAATCCTTTATCTCTAAACTGTTGTTTTTTTGTTTTTTTTAACTGAAAAACTTTTTCTTGTTTTTAAAATAGAAAAAAATATTGTTTATCGTGGGATTTTTTATGTCGAGCAATATATATGAGAAATAAAATGAATACCTTTTTTTTTTATTGGGGTGTAAATATTTTTAGAATTTGATGACCTATTTGTTTGTGATAAGACAAGTTGCTGCATTACTACAGTATCCAAAAGTAAGAGCAATTTAAAATTTAAAACTCCCGGAGCTTATGGAATTTCATTTTTTTTTTCTTTTTTATGTTTCTGGCACTGTTCTGGACCTCTGTGAGAAATTTCACGTCAAAATATTGGTTAGTGTCTTAGGTTTGGTTTGGTCTTAGTGTAGTGTCAAAATATTGGTTAGTGTGCTTTGTGAGACGCTAATACTGAATCCGGCGATTTTTGAAATGTCTGAATTCATTGAGAAAAGAAAATGCATTAAATTTTATTTGCGGAAACGTATAGAATGTTGGAGAAGGTATTCGGTGAGCATTCCTATACTGAAAAACACTGAACGCGCCAGCTCACACTGCATTGATTCTTCGTGACGTTTTCGCCGGAATGAAACCCATATCGCTCCACAACGACCGTAATCACCTAATTTAGCATCGTGGTACTTCTGGCTATTCCCTAAACTCAAAAGACCATTACGGGGACACAGTTTTGAGTCGATTGAAGAGACATTTCAAAATCGTCGGAATCAGTTTCAGCGTCTCACAAAACAAGTGTAACTCAAACACTAATGAATATTTTGACGTCAAATTTCATGCAGATATTAAGGACAGTCCAACAACCTAAAATGAAAAAAAAATTGAAATTCCATATGTCTAGGAAATTTAAATTAGGTCTTACTTTTTGGACACATTAGTATGTAACTGTGTACAATACAATTATTTTTTTTAATTGGAAATTTTTTTAAATGTATCAAAAGAGAGAAAAAATGTTGAATATATAAACACATTAAAACTTCTAAAGCTCTAAAGCTAATTTTTCCAAATGAAACTTTGTGAAAAATATATAAATTTTGTAACTGCATTAAAATTTATTTCATTTGATTCTATATTAAATTTTCTTCTTCTTACTTATTTCCATTGTAGATAAAAATAAATAATGCAAGAACATATATTTCTTTTACAGAAAAATTTGTGATAACTATTATATTATTGTAAGTATATCATTCTTGTGAATTTTTATTTACATCTTATAAAATCTTAATGCTTTGTTTATGACATTTGTTTGATATTCAGTTTTAATCTTTCTGTATTCCTTTACATTACAATACTTTATAAAATATTTGCAGAAAATGATGTTATCAAGAGGTTCAAAACCATCAAATTCCACATAACGAAATCCTGAAATATTCATGACAATCTTCACTCAAGTCCAGTGCCCTGGCGGTGGCATGGAAAACGTGGCCGGTTATGCTATGGATGTTTGCAGTGGTTCGAATCCGCTTTAAACAATATGTCCCGGTCTAATATAACTATTGGGCGTAAGGCTGAAACTCCTACCACCCAAAAAGAAAACGACTCTCCTAAACTCGTTAGTGGTTCGGAATCCACTTTAAACCATAGGTCCCGGTCTAATATGACTGTTGGGTGTAAGGCTGACAACCCTACCACCTGAAAAGAAAACATCTCATCTAAACCCTCATGTTAGTGGTTCGGAATAAACTTTAAACTGTAGGTCCCATTTTGTTTAGCCATCGTGCACAAGATGACTGTAGAGCTACAAACCAAACCAAATCCCCCAAGTCCGAGTCACGCAAGTCAATCCTTTCACATATAGTTTATTGTCTGCTACACGAGGTTTTGAATGAACTCTGAATTTGAATTTTGAATGAATGTTTTATTGGATCTGCAACCTCATGAGATCGGTTTTAGATGGCGAAGGCAAATCCCCAAAATTTCCTTGCATAAGAATCTCGCATTACAGAGTCAACTGTCTCACCATTTATCTCAAAATGATCATTGAAAGCAGGGTGTGATGGTCGAGTGGCTGGAACTCTAGGCGCTCTGTACCATATGTTTCGGGTTCGAATCCAGGCTGTGCCTTGGATGTTTGTAGCTGTTCGAATCAACTTTAACCCGTAGGTCCCGGTCTTATAGGATCGTAGAGCTTTTTACGGGGGCAATGTTACTCGCGTCCATAGCTTATGTTCAAGCTGCACGCACCTCCTGGGTAGGGCTAAACGAGTAATAGCGGTGCAGTCCTTAAGGCATAAAAGATGACGGTCTAACATTTGCTAGCTGCATTAGAAAAATCTTAGAAAGAATCCTCAAGAGGCTTATAATCTGGACCAGCAATGAAAAAGATTACGGATCTGTTCCGTTTCACTGACCTCTGAACCTGTTCATCGCTCAGGGATTCATTGATCTTCTCCTCTAAGCCAAGTGGGTGGCCGCTCAAATAAGCATCTCATTACTTAGTCTAGAACTTGCACACTATCAAGTGGTCCATCATCAAACACTTATATGTAATGGCAATGGACGTGCCATTCTCGGAGTAACTATGTAAATCAATAATGTCTCCAAATAATGTAATTCAAAAGATCATTAAAAATATATGCATTTAAAAAAATTTAAATCATAAAGTTTTTGCAAATAAATTTTGAAATGCAAAGACAAGTTTTCCTTCCAACTCATTTTTAATAATATTTAATGCTTAATCCGGTATACGTCGATAAAATATGATAAATAAAAAAGATGAATATTACAAACAAAACATTGAAAATAATAAATAATATTTTGGATTATAAATATAATTCTTAGTCTATATTTGCTTATATTACGCATTGTAAGTTTGTAACAAACTTGTTGTTAGTATTACATTGTATGTTAGTAACAAACTTGCTGTTAGTATTACATTGCATGTTAGAAACAAAACTTGTTATCGTTGAGGATTGTTCTCCTGCCAAAACTGTTCGTATTTAAATATTAAGCTTATTATCAAAGTTATTGTTTAATCATGAGAGCTCAGATACTATTTTATCCCTTTTATCATCAAAAAATCTTTTTTTTCCCTTAATATGTTAATTCTATATTTGAACCTAAATGAGAATACAAAACATGAAAGAAGAATAAACATATTTTCAGTTTTGGGGAAATAAAAGGACATATCATGAAAGAGGAACAGCATCAGATACGTGCTTGACGACGACGTGCCTCACGACAAAAACCCATCCATCAGCCGAATGCAGATCCCCTCTCACCCCAGAAAGCTAGAGCTAATTACTCATCTCTTACCCAAAACGCACAAAAAGTTCGACGCCGACCATTGCTCATCGCATCACGTCCGTCCAGGTTCCAGACAATCGAAAAGCAACGATCGCGCGCATGCTGCTCTGGTTCCGCCAACGAAAACAAATGAAGATTCCGCTGCCATCAGTCTTTGTTATCTGGCAGGGCGACACCCCACCGACCCTACACCCACGCACTGAGAAGGTGCACGATGCATGACCGGACCCGCCAACGGAGCGTTAAAGTGGGGAATGCCGAGAAGGAATGGCGGGGGTGTGGATGACAAGGTGTGCTTTGGGTCGGGTAACTAGGAATGTCAACCTAATTAAAGCTAATTAATGTAGATGTTCGGGAAGAAGAAAGTCGTCTGTCCAGGATCTTTTAGGAGGAAGGCGCCAAAAGTCGCGTGGGTGTAAGATGTCCCCACTAATTTCGGGACATGGCTCATGGGTTAACGAAATGTAAATGAGCGATTCTGTGATTTTTCTTTTTGCTTTAGTTTAGGAACATAGAGATCTGTGTAGACCGAGGATCGTATGTACCGGCTGTAAATTTGTGGTGGGCCGAACATTAAAAAATAATGAAAACTATTATATATCTATACATTTAATTTCTTTATATATATAAAGTAAAATATATAGAATAATATATTATAAAAGCAAATAAATAATTTGATCCGTAATACAATATTAATTTAGTAAGTGTTTCAGCATTTGGTTCAGGTTTTGGTTTATTCACCAGTGTGTATTGCTCCAACATGCTTGCAGATTTTAATGTATTAGTTACTAATAACTCCAGCTACATTATTTTGGCCCATTTTGAAACGGAACATTTATGAGAAATAAAAATCGCATAAATAAAATAGTAAAATAGAAGTACAAGATATTGATATTTGAATTTTTTTTTACCTTATAAACAACACTACACTTCTGATTTGTGCATGATGGCATAACGCTGACTGTTACAAACATGCTGCAATTATAATAAGAAAAAATGCATTGTAACAATGCGTTAAAATTATAATAACAAAAACACATGAGAATTCTTTCACAATTATTTTAGCTTGGCATAGGATAGAAAAATAATTCTAACTTTTAATACTTAACAATAAGATATATACTTAACAATAATTATTAAAATGAAGTAATGCTTTTTTACTGAAACGAATATGTGACTGTATGAAAATTATTTTGGGAAATACCCTGATTTGATACTTCACAGTATGTTTATTACTTATAATATGTAGAAGAGTAAACATTTTTTATAATTAAATCATAATTTAATAATTACTTCATACGTACTTATGAAACAGTATACTGATATGGATTAAATTTATCTTTGTGTAAACAAATCTTCATATGAGGTGGTATAAAAGCTACATTTATAACTCTAGAGTGCTATATGTAAATACTGTTTCGCGTAAATATTGCTCTCCATCATAAGCATATTAGTAAGGTGCGTAGAAGACCGTAAATAAGTATCACGGAAAACTGCCTGCTTAGACTGAAATCCGCCCTCTAGTCACATATCGAAGGCTTATTTAAGCCAAGGAGAACTTATGCGATGATTCTCGAATAAAACGTTGAGATAGCGGAAAGCTGGAGTGGATTTTCCGTAATTTCAGTGAAGAGGACAGATATCTTCGTGGAATATGCGTTTAATATTTTAATATTGGGCACTTTATCTACAGTAGAACCTCTGTAAATCGAACTAAGTAGAATAAAAGAACATAAGTAGAATGAGATTAAAATTAAATCAAATAAGAATTTAGAAGTTTTTGTTAAAGTTTTGATCACTTTCGTTTACATTTCCGTGAAATGCACAATTCTTTTAAATTTTTAAATAATAATTTATTTAAAATAATATTTTAATAATAATAAAACACTTAATTTAGTTAATTTATATAAATATTTTTTTTTCTTTTATTTATGTTAGAAGGTTTCACATATATATTTTTTTCATTTCTTTTAAAATGTTTTGAGTTTTAAAAATATTTTGTAATTAAAGCTATTAAATACGATTTAAATAGCTATAAAATATAATCTAATTTCTTTGGAATGCTTGTAAATATTATTGATTTATATCAAAATATAAAAACATTTGTTTCAATAAAAAATAAAAGTATTAAAGTATATGCTAATTATTAAATTGAGCTATATTAAAAGTAAAAATAAAGTTAAAGATTTTCATATATACAGTAGAACTTCCGTAAGTTGAACTTCAAGGGGAGACACGGAATAATTCAAGTATAGAGTTTTCGGCTTACGCGGGTTGAAATTTCAGGTAATGGAGGTTTTGGAGCTTGAAGAGACGAGAACAAAATATTTTTCGAGTTGTGGAGTTTTTCGACTTAAAAGGTTCTACTGTATAATGTATAAGCATATGCCATTTGTACAAATATCATACTGTACAAGAAGTTTTATGAAGATTTATACAAAAATGTATTTGCATTCATAAATATTTATACTGGAAATCTAATGATGCTTGGGCAATTTTTTTATAATATTGAAGTTATTAAAAGATTGTGTGATGGTATATATATATATATATATATATATATATATATATGTATGTATTATAGTATGTATGTTTGTCATATAAATGAGTTGTATATTATAAAAATGTAGTCTTTATAAAATATTTAATTCTAATCTTAATTATTTTCCAATTTTGAATAACTAATATGAAAAAGAATAATTTAATTATATTTTTTTTTCAATAACGAAATTAATATTGGTGAATTATTCATATACTTTTGTTTAAAGGAAATAAATTTCAAATACTTAGGAATATGTGGATTGTAAAATTGTATAAAACAAATCTTAAAATATCTTTATATCAATTAAATCGCATGAAATTACCAAAAATTGAAAATAGAAAATTCGATCTCGTTCAAAAATAAAGTAAATGGAATTCACAATTTTTTCAAGAAACAAATAAATAATAGTAATTTACGAACATAAATTAAATAAATATGAATAAGTATATCTAATAAATAAACAATAATAAGTATATTGAGTAAAATAAGTGAGAAAAAGCCCTTGAAAAAGGAGCCCATCTATTATATAAAATGTGACAAATTATCTCTTTGATGTATATGAGTTAATAAGTTCGATTATCTAAAGCCACGCCAACGCCGGGTGTGTTCAATAAATCTAATAATACTAAATATTTTTTAAGTTAATAAACAAGTAATATAAAAAAATGTTTTTAAAGTCAATTCCTTCCCTTTTTTCACTCTATTGCAGAAAGTCCTTTATAAATTATTTTCATTCATTTCTTTAAATTTATCTGGCGCCATCTATGGGTAGATACATGCAACTTAAATATAAAAAACTAAAAGGAATGAATTAAATTTAATAACTGAATTAATATTTGAAAAGACTGTATCAACATCAAGTGTCATCCAATACAAGTTCAAAAATTTTTTTTATCTGAACTTGAGTGGATGAATAAAAAGTATTTTAGGAACGATTGAAAATTTGAACAAGATATATATAAGGAGAGTCTGAGCTAATAGAAGGGATTGAATAAAGGCGAAACTAAAATAAAGATATTCCAAGAAATATTTTTAAATTCTGAAGCTAAAGAAGGGATATACAGTAATGGAATGTCAAATTCATTTTTGTGGTTTACTTTATTACATGGTCAGTTATTTAAATAATGTAGATGGTGATTTGTTTCAAACTTTTCAGATTTTGGTGAAAGATTAAAACGGACAATAACAACAAGCTTTAGTATGTTTTTTTCCATATGGTAAGCATTGAACTATTTGAAAAATATTTAATTCAATATTTTCTAAAAGATGGGATCCTTTTTCAAGATCATACAGTTAGGATTCCTATTTAAATATTTTAATATTTCATTTTCTTTCTATTTTAGTATTTTGTTTATGAGATTTTTATTTCTCATAAATGTTCCGTTTTAAAAATGAGCCAAAATAATGTAGCTGGTGTTATTTTATCAAACACTACATTAAAATCTGAAAGCCTGTTGGATCAATATAGACTGATGAATAAACATATTTTAGCATAAATATAAAAATAAACCAAAACTTAAAAACCATTTGAATGCGCTTCTATCAAAAATTGAACGAAATGCTAAAACACTTTTTAAACTAATATTACACTACGCATCAAATTCTTTATTTGCTTTTATATTATATTATATTATTTATTTTTCATTATATATATAAAGAAATGAAATGTATAGATCTATACTTTTCATTTTTCAATTCCTACTATTAGTTCACACTCGCCCTGTACATAAGCGGCCTGGTGGTCAAGTGGCTAGAGCTCTGGCCTTTGATATCCCAGGCATCTGGTTCGAATCCTGACGGTGACATGGATGTATTTGAGTGGTTCGGAATCCACGTTAAACTGTAGGTACCGGTCTGTTTAGCCCAACGTGTGCACAAGATGACAGTAGAGCAACAAACAAATCCCTGTATATATTTATATACCTTGTTCAAGTTTTAAATCGTTCATAAGTTTTTTTTTTTTATTCATCCACTCCAGTTCAAATACATTTTTTTTTTTAATTTGTAGTGGATGACACTGGATGTTAATACAGTTTTTCAAATATTAGTTCAGTAATTAAATTTAATTCATTCATTTTAGTTTTTTTAGATTTAAGTTGCATGTATCTACCCATAGATGGCGCCAGATAAACTTAAAAAATGAATGAAAATTATTTATAAAGGACTTTCTGTAATAGAGTGAAAAAAAAGTAGCAATTGACTTTTTTTATATTACTTGTTTTATGTTCGATCCACTACAAAGTTACAGAAGATACACACTGTCCCGGGCCTACACAAATCTGTATATTCCTGAACTAAAGGAAAAAAAAAAACACTCATTTACATTTCTTTAACACAGGAGACCATGTCGCTGAAATCAGTGGTACCATCTCAGTCTACGCGTCTTTCGGCGCCTGCCTTTAAAAATCCTCCTTAAAAGATCCGTTGACTTTCTTCCTCCCGAACATCGACATTAATTAGCTTTAATTAGGTTGACATTCCTCAGTACACGACCCGAAGCACACCTTGTAATCCACACCCCCACCATTCTTTCCCGGCATTCCCCACTTTAACGCTCTGTTGGCGGGTCCAGCCATGCATTAGGCACCTTCTCAGTGCGTGGGTGGTGATGGAGTGTGGGGACCCGGGTCGCCCTGCCGGATAACAAAGACTGATGGCAGCGGAATCTTCATTTGTTTTCGTCGACGGAACCAGAGCAGCATGCGCGCGCTCGTTGCTTTTCGGTTGTCTGGAACCTGGACGGACGTGATGCGATGAGCAATGGTCGGCGTCCAATTTTTGTGCGTTTTGGGTAAGAGATGAGTAATTAGCTCTTGCTTTCTGGGGTGAGAGGGGATCTGCATTCGGCTGATGGATTGGTTTTTGTCGTGAGGGCTAGGATTTCGGTCGGGACGCCGTCATCATCCGGCACGTATCTGATGTTGTTCCTCCTTTTTCTCTGTTGGAAAGGTTTCAAGGTGTCCTTTTATTTCGCCCAAACTGGAAATATGTTTATTCTTCTTTTTATGTTTTGTATTCTTATTTAGATTCAAAAATAGATTGAACATAGTAAGAAATAAAAAAAAATTGGGTGATAAAAGAGCAGCTCTTTTAAACAATAACTTAATCGGTTTAACATTTAAATAAAAGCAGTTTCGGCAGAATGCCATTCTTCATCGATGACAAGTATCTGTTGCTAACATACAATGTACAATATAAACAAATACAGAGTACTGATTGGGGTAGTGTTACTCGTGTCCGTAGCCTATCTTCAAACTGCACGTACCCCCTGGGTTGTGCTAATTGAGTAACTGTGGTGCAGCCCTTACTTAATTATACCATAAAGATTAACTGTGTATGTATTGCCAGCTGCATTAGAACAACAACAGACTACAGTCCAAAAATTATTTATTCTTTTCCGTTTTTTGTTTATAATATTCATCTTTTTTATTTGCCATATGTTGTCGACATATACGGGATTAAACATTAAATATTATTAAAAATGAGTTGGAAGGAAAACTTGTCTATGCATTTCAAAATTTAATTGTAAAAACCTATATAATATAAATTTTTTTCTACATGCATATATTTTTGATAATCTTTTCATTTACATTATGTGACATTATTAATTTTACACAGACATTCAGTAAATGGTACGTCTATTGCCATAACATATTAATGCTGCTGTTGGACCACATGACAGCGTACAAGTTATTCCGCTTCCGTAGCTTCTGTTCAAGCTACACGCTCCTCCTGGGTAGTGCAAAGCAAGTAACGTCGTTGCGACGCTGGCCTTAAGGCATCAAAGACAATTGTTAAAGTGTTTGCCAAGCGCATTAGAAAGAAAAAAAAATATATTAGATTACTTATTTTTCGCTATGTATAAAGAAATGAAGTATATAGATATATAGTACTTTTACTTTTTTTGTTAAAGTTCAAGATATCACAAAGTTATAGCAGGTACATGCGATCCTCAGACTACACACATTTGTATGTTTCTGAAGTAAATAAAAATGAAAACACTCATTTACATTTCTTTAACACACGAGACCATGTTGGTGAAATCAGTGGGGGCATCTTACCCCACGCGTCTTTCGGCGCCTTTCTAAGTCCTGCTTAAAAGATCCGGCACTTTCTTCTTCTTCCCGAACATCGACATTAATTAGCTTTAATTAGGTTGACATTCCACATTACCCGACCCAAAGCACACCTTGTCATCCACACACACCCGGCATTCCCCACTTTAACGCTCTGTTGGCGAGTCCAGCCATGCATTGTGCACCTCTCAGTACGTGGGGAGCGTCCGGGGGGGGATCGCCCTGCTTATAACAAAGACTGATGGCAGCGGGAATTTCGTTGGCGTTTGTTTTCGTCGGTGGAACCAGAGTAGCATGCGCGCGATCGTTGCTTTTCGGATGTCTGGAACCTGGACGGACTTGATGCGATGAGCAATAGTCGGCGTCGAACTTTTGTGCGTTTTGGGTAAGAGATGAGTAATTAGATGAGTAATTCTGGGGTGAGCGGGGATCTGCATTCGGCTGATGGATTGGTTTTTGTCGTGAGGCTGGGATTTCGGTCGGGACGTCGTCATCATCAAGCACGTATCTGATGCTGTTCCTCCTTTTTTCTCTGTTGGAAAGGTTTCTTGGTGGCCTTTTATGTCCCCAGAACTGGAAATTTATTTATTCTTCTTTTTATGTTTTGTAGTCTTATTTATGTTTAAATATAGAATGAACATAGTAAGAAAAGAATAGATTGTATCAAATATTTACTAATGTAGATGTGTTCTGATGATTAAAAGCAAAACTGTTTTAAACAATAACAGTTAATAATAAATTTAACATTTAAATACGAGCAGTTTCGGCAAGATGCCATTTATCATCGATAACAAGTATCTCTATTGCTAACATTTATTTTCTAATGCAGCTGGCAATATTAGAGAGTTATCATTATGCCTTAAGTAAGGGCTGCACCGTTGTTACTCATTTACACTATCCAGAGGAGATACGTGTAGCTTAAAGATATGCTACGGACTCTAGTCCCACAACGCTCTACTTTCATATTGCACAGGAACCTACGGTTTAAAGTGGATTCCGAGCCACTGCAAATATCCATTACACAACGGGGACTCGAATCCAAAACCTGTTGTGCCGAGATCTAGCCACTCGGCCATCAAGCCCCACTGTTCTTTTCCTAACATGCAGTGTAGAATATATCAAAATACACAGTATTGGGTGCATTTATAGTCCAAGAAAGTTAATAATGTAGACAGTAGTTCTACATTAATGTGAAATTTAATACATCATTTTTAGTTTTAAGTATTTCAATCCTCTTCAAATGAAATAGTGGTAGCTCTACATTTACTCTTCTAAACTCATTCCTCATTTAATGGTAGTGAATATTATTTTGTATAGTATTTAGTAGAGGTATTTATTTATTTTTTTTTTTTCTTTTTTAGGTTGTTAGCACTGTCCACTGGTTTAGTGAGATGCTAAAACTGATTCCGACGATTTCTGAGATGTTTCTTCAATAGTTCTTCAATAGTCTATTCCCAGAGTGGTCTTTTGAGTTTAGGGAATAGCCAGAAGTATCACGATGCTAAATTAGGTGAATATGGTGGATGTACAACAATATGGGTGTCATTTTTGGTGAAAAATAGCGAAGAATCAATACATGTGAGCTGGCACATTCAGTCTTTTTTCAATACCGAATGTCTTCTACCGCTCACCGACTGTCTTCTGCAACATTCTATACGTTTCCGCAAACAAAATTAAATGCAAGTTCTTTGCTCAATTCATTCAGACCTTTTAAAAAATCGCCGGAATCCGTTTTAGCGTCTCACAAAGCCAAGCATAATTCAAATACTAATACATATTTTTACGTCAAATTTCACACAGATGTCAAGGACAGTGCCAGCAAAATAAAAAGAAAAAAATTGAAATTCCATACGCACGGGAAATTTAAATTGAAAATTGGTCTTACTTTTGGATACAGTAGTAATGCAGCAACTTGTCTTATCAGAAACAAATAGTTCATAACATCCTAAAAATACTTACACCCCAATAAAAAAAACAAGTCATCAATTTTATTTCTTTATACATTGTTCGACATTCGACTTAAAAAAAATCCACGATAAACAATATTTTGTTTCTATTTTTCAAAACAAGAAAAAGTTTTTAGTAAAAAAAAACCAAATGTTTCGAGATAAAGGATTTATGGTTGGAAATTGTCCCAGAGCAAAATTTGAAAAGGTGAAAAGTTTGATAGTGTGAACGAGAAATCTGGAAGAAGAAACATCCAAAATGACAAAAGTATTTCGAAAATGGCTTGAAGAAGCTTTTTTAATTTACGAACGTTTCCCCTTTGTTTCGTCTTAAAAAAAAAAAAAAATTTAGGAACAGGAAACATTTTTTTTTTCAATAAAAAAAAAAAAAAAAATGAAGAAAGTTCTCAAAAGTATTGATTTTATACTAGGAAAACAGAAAAAAACAAACAAACTAGATCTAAAATTTTTAAAAACTTGATTAATTAAAAAACGAAACAATCATTGGAATTACAAGAAATCTGGTAAAAAAATAATTTAAAATAGCCTCTATTACAAAAATCAACAAAAATACTTGTAAAATAAAACGATTTCAGGTTATATAGACAGCCATAAAATAATTTTACCAATTAAATTAAATAATTAATTATTAAATTAAATTAAATATTTATTAATGAAATAATTATTAATAATAGCTTTATAATTTTAATAATGAGCAAAATAATGCAATGGACAAAATGTACCAATATAAGTATCCTATTTCTGAGAAATAATGAAAAACTTGTTGAAGAAACTTGTTGTCTGAGAAAAACTTGTTGGTATTAATTTAACAATAAAATGAGTGATACATTTAGAAGGTTGAATGAAATACTGTATATAATATGTCTTTAGTACAATAGGACATGATTTTCAGGAGAATTGTTTGTGTAAAGTATAAGAAATTTACATAAGTTATTAAAAAGCGTATACAATTAAACACTTTTTCGTACAGTACTGAACACAAAATATCAAAATGAATCATGTTAAAATTAATGAGTTTATATGCCTAATATATTAAATTTATGTAAAATCTTATTTATATATCACAAAAATAAGGTAAATAAAATAAATATCAAAGAAATAATGTCTTCTTAAAAAAAAAAAAAAAAAAAAAAGTTTTTTTTCGTATGAATAAGTGGTGCAAAATGAAATGTCTTAAATAAGCTGTCTTATAGCGATAAATAGCTGATTATTTTTTTCTTATATAAATTCTTTATTTTCACTGAATTTTTTTTTTCTGTAACAGTCGGTTAAAAATTGTATTTACATTAGTTTTACAATAAATGGATAATACTAATTTGCATGGATATGGATATGATATAACTTACGGATATAATTTAGAATTATATTGTGTTGATAAATTTATAAAACTAAGTTTAAAATAAATATTTTCAGATACGTTCTATAACCTGCATTAACTATACATTGTTTTAAATTGATTGTAATGTTTACATTAAAATGATTATAAATCAATATTCTCAAAATTTAATTTAGTTTTATTTAAACACCTAAATGCATTTACGCATAAATCATATATTTTAATATTCACCAGTTTTTTGACAATAAGAACTGATTTAGATAGTGACATTTTTCGTTATTTTTTTTAAACTGTTCTTATTTTGTGCATATACGATTTATTTTTATAGAACATGTTTTCACGTGCTCAGACATTTTAAAGATAAATTTTATTTATCATTGATACCATGATCTTCATTTGAATTGGTTAAACTCTTAAAAAAATGAATATAAAATTCATAATTGAACTGCTATAAAATGTATATTGAATTATAAATATTAGTTTAACGACTTTCTATAAAGATTTTATGCAATTCGTATATTTTGCAATTTTAAATTTGTGTCAATTCAACAATTCTTTATGCAAGTTTTTTCCGTTTTCCAGTTTGACAGAATAGAAAAAAAGTGGCAAAAACATAGAGCCTAAATCTATTTTTAATATATAACAGAAATTATTATAAAATCTTTTAACATGTATTTTTGTTAAATTAAAATAGTTAAGTTTCACTCATAATTCATAATTATTCAAATTATATAAATAAATAAAGTATTAAATAAATTACATATTAAAAGAAAATTCGTTAATTTTAAATTGAAAAATATAACTTTGTTTTGTTTCTTAAATAAGTAATCAGAGAACATTAATTAGATTTTAAAAGTTTTACTGACTTTGCACTGTAAGTAACACAAAGAAATATTTTACTCAAAGCAAGCTTAGTAAATTTTGTAAAATATTAACTTTAATTTGCTATTTACACAGTAAAAAAATGAAACATAATCTGAATACCAAATTTAATTCTGAGTATATTTTTGTTAAAAGCTTACTAAACCAGTAAGCTTAAAAAATAATCTTTATTAAATGATATAAAAACGAATTAATGCTTTGCAATCAAGTGTGCTTTATCAATTTTGTTATTCAACAAATTAAAATTTATGGTATGATTGAAACATTTTGTAAGTACCTTTTGTGCCAAACTTCATTTTTTCACACAGAAATATTTATAATAACCAAAATATTGTGTAATCAACTAGAAAATGTTTATAAAGGTTTGGACAACTATTACACTATTTTCAAGCTATAAATCAATTATATTTTTCAGGCAAAAGTTTTTAGGTATAATATTGAGAATTTCCAGAGATGTTTTTTTTTTCGAATCTCTCATATCATCTAAACTGTCCTTATCTTTTTTTCTATAACGACTTTCATCATAAATGGATATAGAAAAGGGACAATTTTATTTCTTAAACTCTCTATATTGTTATTACATTAAAAAAATGTATTGTTCTTAAAGGGAATGTTTATTTTGAACACCTTTTCACTCCATATTTGAAGATTTTTACCTTTTAATAACATGCATTGAAATTTTTTATCTTCGTCCATCCAGATCTGTTTATTTCATTAAATTGCGTGCATGAATTCTATTTTTCATTCTCTATATTCATTATGAACGGTTTTTTTCAGATTTTATGCCTATAAATCACTTTAAATCCTTAAACTTTATGAACTCACTAAACTTTTTAACCCATTTTTTATAAACCTATAAATCACTTTCACTTATATAGGATTGGAATTCAAGTTGGGCTTTAAATAAAAAAAGAATTCTAATTGATACATTCTATAAAAGAATTTTTAAAAGACAAAATAATTGTATATAAAATACAAATAAATAAAACCAATCACTTTATATTGCTTTAAATAAATCTTTATCGTATCCTCAAGCACTACTAATATCACGCCCCTCCAGATCTGTTTATTTCATTAAATTACATGTATGGATTCTATTTCTGCATTTTTATGTATTCATTTTTTAAGGGGGTCCAAATTTTATACGTAAGAACCCATAAATGAAGATTTATTTCACTTATATAAGAAAGGAATTCAAGCTGGGCTTTAAATATAAAAGTTCTAATTGCTGCATTCAATAAAAGATTTTAAAAGACAAAATAATTCTTTATAAATAAAAATAAAAAATAAATGAATCACTTTATATTGCCCCAAAGAAATCTTTATCGAAGCATCAAGTATTACTTTTAGCCGACAAATTGAAAGAAAGTAATAATTTGAAAATGTTGCTTTTTATTAAAAAATATAACCCGGAGGCAACTATTTTAATGACAAGCTAAAAAAAAGTATAACAAATAATTACTCGCAGAATAGAATCAGGTCACTTTTGAAAGGAATATGTGAATATCGCAAAATTAAATTGAATATGTTATCGTAATTATTTCTTCAACATTTATTATAGAATTCCATTTATATGTGCTTATTAAATATTTACCACAAGAATTTCATTAAATTTTTACGAATATAATAAAGCTTCAATAAAATGGTTTGAAAATTAAGATTGAGAATATAAAATAAATTTTATTTTACAGCCTGCATCAAATGCAAATTTAAATCCAGCATTTTTTCAATAGAGGGAATCTCAAATATTTTTAATATTCATTGTTTATCATAAAAATGTACTGTAGAGGATAAAAAATTAAAATTATAATACATGAAATATTTTATTAAATATGATTAAATAAATGTTATGCTTAATTAATTATTAGTTATATTAAATGTGAATATTTTATATAATAATTCTTAGTTATTCAAATCATATAAATAAAAAAGTATTAAGTAACTATATTTTAAAATTTTAATTACATTTAATAACATTTTAAAAACATAACTTTTGTTTTGTTTCTTAAATAATTAATCAGAGAATATTAACTAGGTTTAAAAATTTTGCTGACTTTGCACTCTAAGTTTGAAATGTTATGTAAAAAGAAAATAAATTTAAATGTTATGTAAAAAGTAAATAGCAATTTGAAATGTTGTGTAAAAAGTAAATAACAAATTGAAATGTTGTGTAAAAATGTAAATAACAAATTGAAATGTTATGTAAAAAGTAAATAATAATTTGAAATGTTTTGTAAAAAGTAAAAAACAGAATGAAATGTTATGCAAAAAGTAAATAACAAATTGGAATGTTATGTAAAAAGTAAATACAAATTTTGTAATGTATGTAAAAGTAAATAACAAATTGAAATTTTATCTAAAAACAAATAACAAATTGGAATGTTATTTTAAAAGTAAATAACAAATTGAAATTTTATGTAAAAACAAATAACAAATTGGAATGTTGTGTTAAAAGTAAATAGCAATTTGAAAGGTTATGTGAAAAGTAAATAAATTTTAAGGGTTTGTAAATTTACTCAATGGAAGCTTAGTAAATTTTGGTAATTTTAAAATAAATTGCTATTTACTCATAAAAAAAAGGGTAAAATTTTTTAGAAAACTTCAATACTTCTTATCAGAATATATGATTCAGTAAATATGAATGATTATTATAAAATATGATTCCTCAAATATGATTGATTATCAGAAAGTGTGATTCAGCATTTATGATTTGATGAAAAAAGATTTCAGAAACATAAGGGTTCATTTTCAAAATGATTTTAAATTCTCAATATAATTATATAAAATCTTTAAAATTATTTTGGAATACTTTTAAGAATTTAAATGTGGATAAAAATATCCGATTTCTAAATTGCATGCTTTCCATTGAAAGATTGCTCTTTTAAGATGTTTAAATTTGCGTGCAATTTTCAGTGAAGAAAAGGCAGTTTTGTTTTATCTCAGAAACAACCGACAGAATGAATTAATGCTTTTTTACGAGAAAGGTTTTTTGTGTCCTAAGACTATTTTAGTACTTCAGACCACTTAATGTGGTGATTATAAGTTTTAGTAGGTCGTTACTGATGGATACTGCTTTTTTTTTTTTTCATCTTTTTTTTTTTACATATTTAATTTTTTCCATTATCTATTTTGCATAGAACTTTGGATTTCTAAGAATGGACGATAAAAATATTTTTAAATGGATCAGTCAGCTATAAAAATTTTCATCAGAAACAGTGCAAAAATTTTGCATATGTAATAAAAGAAAGAAATCCTACTAAGGCCTAAGTCTTTCTGAAAACCCACGTGGATTTAAAGCATATTTTCTAAATCATCTGCATTCATGCATTCTTACTATTGTGCCAAAAAAGTAAAAACCTATTATTTTTTCAAAAACTCTTTATTTTTTTTTTTTTTTTCCAAATTTAATTTCATCGCCTTAAAAGTAATCCCCTCCGGACACAATGCCCTTAGGCCAACTTTGTTTCCAAATCCTGAATGCATGCTAAAAAGTCCTCGGCAGGATGGCCTTCAAAGCGCTCGCAGATTCACATTGAATCTCTTCAATCGACTCAAAATGGTGTCTCCGGAGTGGTCTTTTGAGTTTAGGGGAATAGTTAGAAGTCGCACGGTGCGACAATAACCACAACAACCACTGGTGCGACAACAACCACAATATGGTGGTTGTGGAACGATATGGGTTCCATTTTTTGACGAAAAATCACAAAGATTTCTAATTGTAAATCGATGGTTTGCAGGCAACAAATCGTTCTTGGGCGTGAGCTTTTCGGTTGTGGTTGTTGGCCGACCAGAGGGCTCTTCACCTTCTCTGACTTCTTTGAACTGTTTATACCACTTGTAAATATTTCTTTCCGATATAGGAATTCTCACAGAATGCCTTCTGCAACATGCTACACGTTTCTGCAAAAATTTGGGAATTTCTAAGAATGGGCGATAAAATATTTTTAAATGAATAAGTCAGCTATAAAATTGTTCGTCAGGAACAGTGCAATAGCTTTGCATACGTAAGAAAAGAAAGTAATCCTACTAAAGCCTAAGTATTTCTGAAAACCCACGTGGATTTAAAGCATATTTTCGAAATTATCTGATTTTACAATTTTTCGTTTTATGCATTCTTATATTTTAGTAAGATGAGCAGATTTCACGAATTTACCTAATTCAATATTTTCTTCTTCAATATTTTCTTCTTTATAAATCGTTAATATTTCGATGATTTATCTTATTCAATATTGTAAAAAGGGTAATCGTAAAATTATTGCACGTATTAAAAACAAATTATTTGCATAAATTATGCATGTATTACATAAATGCTTAAATTTCCTAGAAAAAAATTGTGTAAGTAATATTTAAATAGTATATCTATTATTCACGTCATTTTACTTCATTTCATAAATTTGTCATATTTATAATGAAATTCTGTAAAAATTTAGGTCTCAAATTACGTTGTTTTTTTTAAGGCATAAAAATAGTTTTTGTAATGAAACTGCATTTGTCACCATTTTAATTTGTTTTATACTTTTTATATTTTTAAGAATCTCGAAAGAATGAATTTGCGTACAATACAATAAAAAACTCGCCATGCTAATTGTAATAACAAAATATTTGTAGAACGATCTTTGAGTTATTAAACATTGAAATGCGTTAAATTCATCAAAAATATTTTTAATTGTCCATTTAAGAGAAAATTTAAATATATGTTTAATAATTTTCCAAGGATAAATTTATGCTGCTTCCATCAAAAAATTAAGCTAACGTTTATTTTTTCTATATTAAAAAGTGATAAAATATATTGTTTCTAAAATAAAAAATGGAGATTGAAATCAATTTCTTTTTTTCTTCAAGTTTTCTTGTTTTAAATTCAAAATTTATTGAGATTGGCAAATGGTATATCCTTAATATGGTATGTAAATATAATCCTTTTTTAACTGCTTTTGTATATTTTTTTTATCGAAAAAATACAGGGTGATTATAATTAAAGTCCCACTTTCAAAATGCTATAAAAAATGGAACTACTCGCCACAATGAATTCAAATTTGAACTGAAGATACTTGAAGAAGGGGAAACGGTATGCCATTAAAAAAAAGTTCCAAAAAAAGATTTTACCGATTTTCCCCATCCCATTGGGTATGACTATGACGTGGTGGATGAGCATTCCATTCACAGTGTCACAACTGTTAATATTGAACACTACAGTTGGTTTCATGTGCAACTGATGCGAAATGTTGTCATTTCGATTCAAAATATCACTGGCAGCAGAATTCATTTTTTATGTCGCTTACAGCACCATATATTATTATACTTTGGAACTCTTTTTGATGCCGTAAAATTTCCCACTTCTCCAAGTATCTTCAGTTCAAGTTTGAACTCATTGTGACGAGTGGTTCTTTTTTCACAGCATTTTGAAAATGGGACTTTAATTATAATCACCCTGTCAATTAAAAATATAATTAAATTAATATATAAAAAGAAAAGATAAAAATAAGATAAAAAACGAGCATAAATACTTTCCTAATTACAAATTTCAATTAATAATGGCAATACATATTTTAACAAATAAGTTTATTTCTTTCCTTTCGTACTACCAGGTAGGTATTTACATCATTAGAAACGGAAATTGATGGGAGTTTTGCAAAAAAATATTTTATATACGAAATTGACAATCAGGTTAAAGGTTAAATTTCATTATTCTTTTATTTTATCAATGATAAAATATTTATTATTATTATTTTTTTATAAATATAAATAAAATAAAAATTATTGTTTTTTATAAATATTATATAAAATGATTTTTTCTATCAATTTCTTTGTCTGGCAGATGACGCAGTTACTGTTCTGACTGGAAAACAGTAATCTGTGACAAATCTCCACCGAAAACGACATTGGAATTTTACTTCAACCCTGTGTTTAATTCTATCATCTAAATACAAATGTAGCTGTTTGGAAATGCACAGACACTATTAAACAGCTAAATGGGCGCAGTATGCTCAACAGTTTGTTCGTATGCAGATCGTGCTTCGTTTTTAGTATTGATAATCATTAGATAGAGATCAGCAGTTTAATTTAGCTGCTTATCTTTTACCTACCAACTAAGATAACAGGAAAGATAACAAGAAAAAAAGGTGCTAATGAATTACTTTCTTTATTTGCATTATTTAAGAACGGAATATTTATTCAAAAATCTGCATGAAAATTAAAGTATTTAACTTTATTTTATATGTTGATAACAATCTAGTTTTAACTCTTACAAAACAGTTATTTTCTTAAGCGAATGGGAAAGAACGTGATTGTGAAGAGGATTTCATTTGTAGTAAGACGTTAAAAATATTTACCATTTGGTTTAGAGGTTCTATGAAAATTTATTCTATATTATATTATCAAAGTATTTCATTGTTTAAATGGAAAAGATTCAAAGATTCAAAAAATCAAACGGTTTGCTTTCTAATAATTTTTAAAGGGAAAGTTTAATATTAAGATCTCTTAATATTCACAAGTGTTTATAAATAATATGTTAATTGTCATAATTATACGTTGAAAATTAAAAATATTCTCCATCGCTATCCATTACTTTTCAGTTCAAGTTTCTGTTCAGTTCAGTTTCTTTTTAACTTAAGGGCAGTTCATCTTTTTGAAGCTATACCTTAATCAATCCAATTTTTCATATCTTCGTAAGATTGGAAGAGCTGCTTAACCCCGTTATATTCCATGGATCTAAGCAAGTAGTAAAAAGATAGTGTCATACGTGGTGAATGTGGCGGGTGGGGTAAGACATCCCTTTTCAGCGTTTCTAAGTATTTTTTGACTACACAAGCAACACGCGTTGTCATGTTGAAGAATTACTTTATCTTGAATTTTCTCAAATTGCGGCCATTTCTTCCTTCAATGCGCACCTCAAACGAATCAGTTGTTTTTGGTAGGGTTCGCCAATAATGGTTTCATTCAGTTAAAGTAATTCATAATAAGCAATATCAAGCTGGTACAAACCACATACGAGGCATGAGCTTCCAACCAGGAATATTCGGCCTTGTCGTTGATGTTGATACATGACCAGGCAAACATCACGATTTTCTAAGCTTAGTATTATCTTAATATAGCCATTTTTCATCGCCAGGGAGGATAGGATGCAAAAAGAAAAGAAAACCATAAACCCCTTTGAAACAATTGTTCACACGTGGAAAATTGCTTTTCAACATCTCTGGGCTTCAATGCGTAAGACATCCAAATTCTTTCCAAAGAGAGAAACTGTTCTGCAAACAACATTAAAAGTTTTAACTTGAATCTTGGTCGAGTAATACTTCCACTTCGTCATCTTCGAACGTTTTCGGGTGACCGGTTTTAGTTCTTTGTCAACTATATCGAAATCACCACTTCTAAAACGTTGAAACTAATACTAACATGGTTTTTGGTGATGGAGTATGTTCAATGTAAATTTCCAACAACTCAATGACTTTTAATATCACTTTTGAATTAAACAGAACAAGTAGAACTTTCCACAAATGATGTTTTGTTGGTTCGTAAGTTGAAAAAAAGTTGAAAGAAGTAAGTAAGTTCTACTAAGTTGAAAAAAAAATATGTTGTTTACACATCTGCAAATTGAAACATAATAAAAAGTTACGCTTAATGATATAGCTTTGATATGAATGTAGTTACAGAAGTGTATGTATGATACGATATAGCATGTTATGCCATCTACTGCAAATTCCTCAATATTAATTCGCAAACGCAGTATAAAAATATTTTTAGGTATATATGAAATAAAATAATTCTAATAAAAATATGAAATATTGAAAAAACGAGAATACACATATATTTTTTTTTTCGAAAATTATGTATCGTTTCAAAGACATTTTTAGTTCACAAAATTCGTCTTTATTTTTTATCTTCTACTTTTACAATCTCGATATTTCTGATAAATTTATTGTTCATAAAAATTGGCTTATTCTATTTTTGCTTTCCCCGAACATAAACGAAACACATTTTTCTGACCGTTAAATTACAACAAAAAACATACCCCCGTTAAAGTATGTTGAAAATATCACTACAGAGACAAGAAAATAAAAGGAACCCGTTATGGAGATCATTTTCGACATCCATTAAAGTATCGTTGGTCCATCGTTATCCAGAGTGCCGTTATTATCATCATCATTATCAATAACTATTGCCAGCTAACGGTATGTCAGTAACGGCGTTAACGAATGGTGACCAAAGAGAACTCCCTAAAAATTAACGACTGTCGAATAGAACTTCTAAGGCGAAGGGATGAAAAGAATTTCCACGGGGTCCTTGAAATATCGAGCTAAAGACATCATTTGCATGGAAGACATATGCAGGCTGATGATTTTGCGTGATATTTTCTTGATGAATCATTTGAAAACTATTTGAAAGAGAAATTGGCGAATGAATAGTAACAATACTATAACTGTTTGTTAATGTCTTTTGCAATGTTTACATTCAAAGCTTTCCATCTAATGCTCAATCAGTAAATGGAACTATATTTTAGAATAAGGGTTATCGATTACTAAATTAGTTTGGTTTCATATTTATTCATTTTATTATTGCTTCACATTTGTTGAAAATTTACACGGAAGGTCTACTCTTAATAATCTACTGTCTAATAAAAATAAAAAATTAAAATAAATTCACTATTTTTTAATTTTGTGACTAAAAATTGTAATTTAGTTTGAATTCGCGTTTTATAGTAACATTAGTGCAACTTAAATGGATTTTTTAATTAGAAATTATTTATGAAATTAGTAACACATTTATATTTGTACAACACTATAGACTGTACATATTTAATAACTTTTAATCATCTTATTTATACAAACACCATAACATTCATATGTATATTTATAGTGTTATGTGGTAATTAGTCCATCAAAACTCATAGTACCTAACAATTATAAATTATTTTGGTAATATTATATGTATGATATCACTCTTTCCATGCAAGAAGCCCATATAATTGTATTCCAGAGATTCTCATCTATGTATCATGCTGTCAATTTAACAATAAAAAATACTAATCTAATTAATTTTCTTAATAAAACACGCAAAATAAGCAAAAAGGAAAGTTTTGCCATCCATTGTAAATCCCACAAAATTAATTCACAGACATAGTATAAAAATATTTTTAGATTATATGAAAAAAAAAAATAGTTTTTAGAGAAGGATGCAAAATACAACACCTTCATTTTTGTCTAAAATAATGTGTCGTTTCAAAGACATTTTTAGTTCACGAAATTGGTATTTATTTTATTTGCTACTCTTACAGTCTCAATATTTCTGATAAATTTATTGTTTATAAAAAATGGTTATTTCATTTTTATTGTCCCTGAACATAAACGAAATACATTTTTTAACCTTTAAATTACAACAAAAATACACACCCGTGAAAGTAAGTTGGAAATATCACTTCAGAGAGACAGAAAATAAAAGGAGCCCGTTATGGAGATCATTTTCGACATCCATTAAAATATCGTTGGTCCATCGTTATCCAGAGGGCCGTTTTCATCATCATCATTAGCAATAACTATTGCCAGCTAACGGTCTGTGAGTAATGGCGTTAACGAATGGTGACCAAAAAGAGAACGACCTAAAAATTAACGACTGTCGAATGGAACTTTTGAGGGGAAGGGATGAAAAGATTTTTCCTCAGAGTCAATGGAATATCAGGCTAAAGACATCATTTGCATGGAAGACATATGCAGGCTGATGATTTCACGTGATATTTTCTTGATAAAGCATTCGAAAACGATTTGACAGAGAAATTGGCGGAGGAATTGTAACAATAGAACAGTTTGTTAATGTGTTTTGAAATGTTTACATTCAAAGCTTTCCGTCCAATGCTCAATCAGTAAATGGAGATATATTTTAGAATAAGAGTTACCGATTGCTAAATTAGTTTAATTTTATATATACTCATTTTCTTATTGCTTCATATTTCCTAAAATTTACATGGGAGTTCTGCCCTTAATAATCTATTATTAAAGGAAAATAAAATTTAAATAAATTTAATATTTATTAAATTTGGTGACCTACTACTGACATAGATACTAATTTAGTTTGAATTTATGTGTTTACAGTAGCTTTAGTGCAGCATAAATGCATCGTTTATATAGAAAATATTTATGAAATTAGTAGAAAAATTTCAATTTGCAAAACATTATTGACTGTAAATATATTTAATATATTTTAATCCATTTATATACGCAAACCCCTTAACATTGATATGTATATTTAACAGTGTCATATGGTAATTAGTACATCAAAAATTATAATACCCAGCAATTATAAAACATATTGGTCTTATATGTATGAGATTAATCTTTTCAAGAAAGAAGCCCATATTATTGTACACAAGAAATTCTCATCAATGAATCATGCTGTCAATTTAACAATAAAAATACTAATGTAATTTATTTTTTTTTAATAAAAGACATAAAATATGCAAAAAGGAAATTTTTGACATCTATCGTAAATCCCACAAAATTAATTCACAGACATAGCATAAAAATATTTTTCGAAAAAATATATGAAATAAAATTAGTCTTAGAGGAAGATACAAAATATAACACCTACATTATTTTTTAAATTAGTGTCGTTTCAAAGACATTTTAGTTAAAAAAATTCGTATTTATTTTTCTACTTTTAGAATAGCGATATTTCTGATAAATTTACTGGTCATAAAAAATGGTTATTATATTTTTGTTCTGCCTGAACATAAACGAAACACATTTTGTAACCGTTCAATTACAACAAAAAATACACACCCATGAAAATACGTTGGAAATATCACTTCTGAGACAAGAAATTAAAAGGAGCCCGTCATGGTGATCATTTTCGACATCCATTAAAGTATCGTTGGTCCGTGGTTATCCAAGTGCCGTTATCATCATCATCATCATTATCGATAACTATTGCACATTTAACGGTCTGTCAGTAATGGCGTTAACGAATGGTGACGAAAGAGAACGACCTAAAAATTAACGGCTGTCGAATAGATCTTCTGAGAGAAAAGAAATGAAAAGATTTTTGCTGGTGGCCCTTGAAATATCAGGCTAAAGATATCATTTGCATGTTATCATCTGCGGCTGTTGATTTCGCCTGATATTTTCTTGATAAAACATTTGAAAACGATTTGAAAGATAAATTGGCGAATGAATTGTAACAATATCATAACTATTTGGTAATGCCTTTTGTAATGTTGACATTCAAAACTATCCATCTAATGCTCAATCAGTAAGTGGAACTATAGTTTAGAATAAGTGTTACCAATTACTAAATTAGTTTGATTTTATATATACTCATTTTCTTATTGGTTCAAATTTGCTGAAAATTTCCATGGAAGGTCTACTCTAATAATCTACTATCTAATAAAAATAAAATTAAAACAAATTCACTACTTTTTCATTTTGTGACTAAAAATTTTAATTTAGTTTGAATTTACGTGTTCATAGTAACATTAGTGAAGCATGAATGCTTTTTCTAATTAGAAAATATTTATGAAATTAGTAGAAAATTTACATTTTTAAAACATTATCGACTGTAAAATGTATTTAATAGGATTTAATCATTTTATATATGCAAATACTTTAACATTGATATGTATATTTAAGAGAGTTATGTGGTAATTAGTGCAGCAAAAAAGTCATAGAACTTAACTAACAATTATAAATTATTTAGATAATATTATATGTATGAGATTACTGTTTCCAAGCAAGAAGTCCATGGAATTGTATTCAACAGAACCTTCTCTATGCATCATGCTGACAATTTAACAATAAAAATACCAATCTAATATATTTTTTTTAATAACACACGTAAAATATGCAAAACGGAAAGTTTTGCCCTCTATTGTAAATCCCTCAAAATTAATACACAGACATAGTATAAAAATATTTTTAGAAAAAATATATGAAATAAAATTTTTAAATAAAATTTTTGTATAAAAATATTTTTAGAAAAAATATATGAAATAACATTTTTCTTATAGGAGCATGCAAAATATAACTCCTACATTATTTTCTAAAATTATGTATCGTTTCTATGACATTTTAGTTAAAAAAATTCGTATTTATTTTATCTGCTACTTTTAGAATCTCGATATTTCTTTAAATTTACTGTTCATAAAAACGGGCATTCTATTTTTGTTGTCCCCGAACATAAGCGAAACACATTTTCTAAGCGTTAAACTACAATAAAAAACACAGCCGTGAAAGTACGTTGAGAAATATCACTTCAGAGAGACAGAAAATAAACGCAGCCCGTTATGGTGATCATTTTCGACATACATTAAAGTATCGTTGGTCCTTCATTATCCAGAGTGCCGTTATGATCATCATCATTATCAATAACTATCGCCAGCTAACGGTCTGTCAGTAATGGCGTTAACTAATGGTGACCAAAGAGAACGACCTAAAAAATTAACGACTGTCGAACAGAACTTCTGAGAGCAAAGGGATGAAAAGGTTTTCATCGGGGTCCCTGGAATATCGAGCTAAAGACATCATTTGCATGGAAGACACATGCGGCTGATGATTTTAAGGTGATATTTTCTTGATAAAACATTGGAAAACGATTTGAATGAGAAATTTGTGAATGAATAGTAACAATACTATAACTGTTTGTTAAAGTTTTTTTGAATGTTTACAATCAAATCTATCATCTAATGCTCAATCAGTAAATGGAACTATATTTTAGTATAAGAGTTACCAATTACTAAATTAGTTTGGTTTTTATATATATTCATTTTCTTATTGCTTCCTATTTGCTGAAAATTTACATGGGAGGTCCATTCTTAATAATCTACTATCTAATACAATTTCTTAAAATAAATTTAATATTTATTTCATTTTTGTTATTAAAAATTATAATTTAGTTTGAATTTACGTTTTTATGGTAGCATTAGTACAGCTTAAATGTATTTTTAAATTACAAAATATTTATAAAATTTGCACAAAATTTATGTTTGCAAAACATTTTTTTTTTTTTAATGCAACTGACAAACACTTAGACAGTTGTCTTCGATACTTTAAGGCAAACGCTGCACCGCCGTAACTCATTTAGCACTGCCCAGAAGATGCGTACCGCGGCAGGGGATTAGCTAGCACACCTCCGGGATTCGAACCCGTAACATGTGGTACCGAGCGCCAGAACGCTGGCAACTCGGCCAACAAGTCCCATTATTTTTAGATATATATAAAAAAATTATTCTTAGAGGTGGATGCAAAAATATAATACCTACATTTCTTCTAAAATTAGTGTCGTTTCAAAGACATTTTAGTTCACAAAATTCCTATTCATTTTATCTACTACTTTTGGAATCACGATATTTCTCTAAATATGCTGTTCATAAAAATGGTTTATTTTATTTTTGGTTGTCCCTGAACATAAACGAGAAACATTTTCTAACCGTTAAATTACAACAAAAAAATACACACCCATGGAAAAACGTTGGAAAAATATCACTTCAGTGACAAGAAATCCCGCTATGGTGATCATTTTCGACATCCATTAAAGTATCGTTGATCCATCGTTATCGTTATCGAATGAATTATCATCATCATCATTATCAATAACTATTGCAGATATAAAGGTCTGTCAGTAATGGCGTTAACGAATGGTGACCAAAGAGAACTCCCTAAAAAATTAACGACTGTCGAACAGAAGTTCTGAGAGCAAAGGGATGAAAAAGATTTTTCCTTGGGATCCTTGGAATATCAGGCTAAAGACATCATTTGCATGGAAGACATATGCATGCTGATGATTTTGCGCGATATTTCTTGATAAAACATTTGAAAACGATTTGAAAGAGAAATTGGCGAATGAATTATAACAATATAAACTGTTTGTTAATGTCTTTTGGAAATGTTTACATTCCAAATCTTTCCATCTAATGCCCAATCAGTGAATGGAACTATACTTTAAAATAAGAGTAATGAATTACTAAATTAGTTTGATTTTGTATATACTCATTTTCTTATTGCTTCATGTTCGTTGAAAATTTACATTAATGTCTACTCTTAATATTATCTAATAAAAATAAAATTTAAGTAAATTTAATTCTTATTTCATTTGATGATAAAAATTTAAAATTATTTTGAATTTACGTGTTTATAGTAACAATAGTACAGCTTAAATGTATTTTTTAAGTAGAAAATATTGATGAAATGGGTACAAAATTTATGTTTGTAAGACATTGTAGACTATAAATGTATTTAATAGGTTTTAATAAATTTATATACGGAAACCCCTTAGCATTGATATGTATACTTAAGAGAGTTATGTAGTAATTAGGGCATCTAAAATCATAGAATTTAACTAAGAATTATAAAATATTTTGGTAATATTATATGTATAAGATTACTCTTTCCACGTCGCACATAGAATTGTTTTCAAGAGATTCTCCTCTATAAATCATGCTATCAATTTAACAATAAAAAATAACAATTTAATTTATTTTTTAATAAAACACGTAAAATATGTAAAAAGAAAAAAAATTAAAAATGTACAAGATAATAAAAAACAGAAAAAGCAACGTTAGAAATTTAAAGAATTCTAAAATGTCTCCCAAATATATGATTTTTCTTTTTTCTTGGGTGTTAAAATTATACCTTAAAAAATATCCACACTGCAAAGCATGCTAAATAGATAAGTCATATTATACACATTTTCATTCAGTTTTTCCCCTAAAAGTTTAATTTCATTTAGAAAAAAAAAAAATATTGAAATATTTGTTTCAAGTGAAGAGGTGTCGCGTTTCTTAACCAACATTTCTTAATATTGGAAATGACAATTAAAAATATTAACAATAAATCCACCTGCAAAATAAAATATTTCACTGTTTTTTTTTTTTTATATTACGATAAATAGTTTTAATAATAAACATTATATTGTTAAGAACATTAAATTATTAATTATTCAAAAAGATCTCTAATGAAATTTAAAATTTTGATGACTGGAACTATTTTGCTCAATGTATTTTGAAAATAGACCAATGAGTTATTTTTCTTACTTATTTTGCTTTATATATTTTCATCTATACACATTTATAACGACTTTCTTCCAAAAAATAGCAATAAAAAAATGGCAATAATAAAAATAGCAATAAAATAGCTATAAAAATAGCAATAAATTGAATTAAATGAATACGTACATACGTACTATAGAAATTTTATTTAATTTTTGAACATCATCACTGTTTTTTTCAAGCTTTAATTTATTAAAAACCATTAATAAAAGATTATTTAAATTCATCTATAAAAAATTATCAGTAAACATGCGAAATATATATTATAAGACAGAGAAAATTATGCATTTTCTTTTCTTCTTTTTTTTCGAATTTTCCTTTAGTGAAAAAGATAAAGTAATTAAGATAACAAAATGTGACCAGATAAAAAAACAACATAAATAAAAACTATTAAATCATTCCGTATTTTTTTTATAGAAATAAACCATTAACCGTTATCATTTTGAAGTCACTTTTAGAAAGAAACATCGTCAAATACAAAAACCAACTGCTATAAATAAATAAATATATCTACTAAATTCTTTTAAATTATTGAATTCTTTAAATTGAATTAAATTATTGAATTCTTTAAAATAATACTTTTGAATTATTTTAAGTTCTTTTAAGGTAACCATTTATAAAAAACTACTGTTGGAAATGATGTCTTGAAACCAGAAAATCCATCACAACCCCCCTCCTCCTTCCCCCATGGGATATTGGATCTCTAGAATAATCCACACAATAAAACTAAAAGCTATTTAGGGCAACAAGAAAACATACTTCTTTTTTCACCATTTTCCCCGAAAACCCACTTGAGAAATTAGGTTATGCTTAGGAGAAGAAATCAGAACACTTAACCCTAAATGTGTGGGCGATACAGGAATGGCGTTAGAGACACACCATTTTGAGAACCTTTTAGCAGGCGATAAATAAATATTTTTTAAGCGCACGTGCCGGGAATGATGAAGCAAGAGATCCTCCGCGTGGTGATTTCGAAAGACAGCTACTTAACATAAACATGTCAGGACACGCCGATGAAGACGCGCTATCCATCTAGCAGAAGAGCGCGCCGTTTTAGATCTCAGTCAGCACTTACTCGAGACTCAAGACGAATTATGCGTTGATCTACGGGCCCTCGGCAAGGCTTCGTTATGTGTCGATTTTGCTTTAAATAGTTCAACGGAGGGTAATTTTTCTAAACACTTGCAGACTTCGACGAAAGCTTAAAGCAGCAGTGGCCAAACCAAATGTATACCAAACCAAATCAAGTATGTATACTGCATTACTGGGGAATTAAAGTTTATTAAGACGTTTATGACATATGAAAATATCTGAGTTCACTTATTTATTGAGGGGGTGAGTCTTACTGACGGAAACGGAATGTTTCGACTGTGGGGAGATAATAAACACAGATGGACTCTCTGATCTCTAAAAAGAACTAACCGGTTTTTTTTTTTTTTCCTATCAGATTAAACGAATGTATCACCCCCCATCAGTAGAAAGGCCTCTACGCCCAGTGTCGGATTTTAAGAGGAAAATCAGGCCAATAATATATGACGGGCCACAGGTTTCGGGTTCGAGTCCCGGCGGTGCCATGGATGTGTGTAATGGTTCGGAAACCACTTCAAACCGTAGGTCCCGGTCCTAATAGGAACGTAGAGCTTTGTGGGGGCATTGTTACTCCGTGTCCGTGGCTTGTCTTCAAGTTACACGCGCCCCTGGGTAGTGCAAAGTGAGTAACGTGTGTGCAGCGCTTGCCTTAAGGCATCTAAGACAACTGTCTAAGTGTTTGCCAGCTGCATTAGAAAATATATATATATATATGGTGGGCGGGAGATCTTGTGAGAAATAAAAGGTGTTGATGACATCGAATGAGAACGTCAGAGAGAAGAAGGGTAAGAGAGAGAGAGAACATTCGAGAACAAGAGAGAGAATCACCACGAAGATCTGACACCGTAATGGACTGTTGGCAATTCGGAAAGAAAGAAGGTATTACACAAACGACTTCTGGCGTTGTCAAGTCCAGGACAAGAGGCTTCCTGCTGATAGCGAAGTAAAGTGCCCCTTGCCGTTAGCCTCTGCTGCCTCGCCCTTCTACCAAGTACTAGTTGACGTTGATATTTGAATTTGTTTTTTACTTTAAAAACAACACTTCTGATTTGTGCATGATGTCATAACGCTGACTGTTACAAACATGCAGCAATTATAATAATAAAAAAAAAAGCATCTTATTAATGCTTTAAAATTAGAATCATGAAACAAATGAGAATGAATCTTTTATAATCTCTTTTAGCCAGGCATAAGACAGAAAAATAATTCTGAAGAAATTAGATGATGTAACCGTTTAGTATTGTTGATGCACTCACACACTCATGCATTAGGTTATATGTATACAGAAAGGCAGAGATTTTAATTTTAACTATATAAAATGTAAACACTATCATTCTATTGTACACTCAAGAGCTAAAACATTATGACCACCCCTGCATTTTGCTAATGAACTCGCCTTTATGACGTGAAATGCATGTGATCAGGTGGAAGTGGTATTTAACTGGTATTAAGTGGTGGTATTAATCCATTCCAAGGCGGGTTGAAGCTGTGTTGTGCGCCAAAGGTGGGCCAACTCGTTATTGACAGGTGGTCATAATGTTTTGGCCCTTGAGTGTATTTCCTTGTTATAAAAATACAATTAATACTTCATTAATCCAAATAATTTTATTTATAATCTTCTTAGATAAGATACATTCATGTGACTTATCCCACTTAGTAGACATCTAGAACCAAACCCATGAACACGTGGTTGAAGAGAAAGGGGGCAGCTTCTGTTGTTTAATATCTGATGGAGCACCTTAGGCAGAAGTCCGACTGGGCTTCGCGACGCTCTTACAGTCATATGAGACAGGTACCTACGGCTTAAAGTGGGTTCCGAATCACTGCAAGCATCCATTGCACCATTGGGACTCAATCCCGAAACCAGTGGTGCCTTGTGCCAGTCAGGCCCAGATACATACTTAACAATAAGATATATACTTAACATTAATTATTAAAATGAAGTAATGTTTATTTTACTGAATTAAATATGGGATTCTAAGAAAATTATTTTCGTAAATATCCTAATTTGATACTGAACAATATGATTATTACATATATGTAGAAGAGAAAATTTTCTTATAATTAATTAATAAATGTACATATAATACAGTACAGTGATATGAATTCATTTTACGTTTATGTAAACAAATCTTCGAATGATGTGATATCCTAATTCTAGAGTGCTATATTTAAACAATGTTTCGTGTAAATAATGCTCTCCAACGTAAGCATATTAATAAGGTGCGTAGGAGACCGTAAATAAGTATCACGGAAAAACTGCCTGCTTGGACTGAAATCCACCCTCTGGTTACGTATTAAAGGCTTATTTAAACTAAGGAGAACTTACGCGAGGCTTCTTTAATATGACGCTGAGATAGCGGAAAGCTGAAGTGAATCTTTCGTAATTCCTGAGGACAGAACAGATAGCTTCATGGAATATGTGTTTAATATTTTAATATTGCCCACTTTAAACTACAGTAGAACCTCAGTACGTGAAACATCAAGGCAGACGCCAAATATACAATAACAATATTATTATTTTTTTTTTTTTTTTTTTTCATTTCCTTGTTTATATTTTATTTTTCAAAAATACAATTCATAACTTATAATTCCAAATAATTTATTTATGATCTTTTTATGTAAGATACATACTTAGCAATAAGATATATACATAATAATAATTATTAAAATGAAGTAATGGTTTTTTTACTGAAATAAATATGTGATTGTAAGAAAAATTGTTTTTTGAAAATATCCTAATTTGATGCTTTACAATATGATTATTACTTATACTATGTAGATGAGTAAAATTTTTATAATTAATTCATAAACGTACATTATTATAAATATGCTAGTTATATTCAACCATAATATGTTGATATCGGGTTAAATTTATGTGTAAACAAATTTTTGAATGATGCAGTATAAAAGCGACATTTATAACTCTAGGAGTGCTCTATGTAGACACTGTTTCATAGAAATAATGCTCTCCATCGTAAGCATATTAGTAAGGTGGGTAGAAGACCGTAAGTAAGTATCACAGGAAAACTGCCTGCTCAGATTGAAATCCGTCCACGCTTTACATATCAAGGGCTTATTTAAACTAAAGAGAACTTACGCGAGGCTTCTCTAATAAAACGTTAAGATAGCGGAAAGCTGGAGTGAATCTTCCGTAATTTCATTGAAGAGGACAGATAGCTCCATGAAATATGTGTTTAATGTTTTAATTTTGCGCATTTTAAACTATAATGTATATGCATATGCTATTTGTATAAATATCATACTGTACAAGAAGTTTTATGAAGATTTATGAAAAAATGTATTTACATTCATAAATATTTAACCTGTTAATTTAATGATGTTTTTAAAGTGATTTTTTATAATACGGAAGTTGTTAAAAGTACCTGATGGGCCAGTGGTTAACGCTCTGACTTTCGGTGCCACAGGTTTCGGGTTCGAATCCCGGTGGTGGAATGGATGTTTGTAGTGGTTCGAAAGCCGTAGGTCCCAGTATCATACGACCATAGAGCGGCACAGAGCCCAATCAGACTTCTTACCGACATCATTCCCAAACTGTCATGGGATAACTCAACTCTAGGAACAATGGTGTGGTGTAGTAATCATATTAGGCCGGTACCTAAGTTTAAAGTGGATTCCGAACCACTAAAAACATCCATGGCACCACAGGGATTCGAACCCGTAACCTGTGGCACCGAGAGTCAGAGTGCTAGTCACTCGCCCATCAGGCTCCTATAAGATATATACTCAATAATTAAATATTAAAAAGTAATGTTTTTTCTTACTGAAAGAAATATGTGATAGTATGGAAATTATTTTGGAAAATATACTAATTTGATAATTTATAATATGATTACTACTTATAATATATTAGAGTAAAATGTTTTCATAATTAATTCATAAACCTATCAATATAACACAGTATACTGATATGGATTAAATTTATCTTTGTGTAAACAAATCTTGAAAATGGCGTGTTATAAAAACTGCATTTATAACTCTAGAGTTCTATATGTAAACATTGTTTCATAGAAATAATGCTCTCCATCGTAAGCATATTAATAAGATGCTTAGAAGACCGTAAGCAAGTATCACAGGAAAACTGCCTGCTCAGACTGAAATCCGCCCTCCAGTTACATATCAAGGGCTTATTTAAACTAAGGAGAACTTACGCGAGGCTTCTCTAATAAAACTTTAAGATAGCGGAAAGCTGGAGTGAATCTTCCGTAATTTCATTGAAGAGGACAGATAGCTCCATGAAATATGTGTTTGATGTTTTAATATTGCGCATTTTAAACTATAATGTATATGCGCATGCTATTTGTATAAATATCATACTATACAAGAAGTTTTATGAAGATTTATACAAAAATGTATTTTCATTCATAAATATTTATCTTGGACACCTAACGATGCTTGCGCAATTATTTTTGTAATATTGAAGTTGGTAAAAGATGGCGTGAAGGACATGTATATTATATTTAATTTTTTTTTATATCAATAAGTCAATAAAGATGCAAATATAATTAATTCTAAGCACAATTTTCAAAATAGATTTAATTCTAAGCACAATTTTTTTATCAGTTTTGTATAACTTATATGAAAAAGAATAATTTAATTATATTTTTTTTGTTCAATAACGAAATTGTTATTGATGAATTTATCATACCATTTCGTTTAAACCAAATAAACTTCTTATATTGAGGAACATGGGAATTTTAAAATTGTGTAAAACAAACTTAAAATATCTTTATTTCAATTAAATCACATGAAAGTTAGCAAAAATTGCAAAGAGAAAAACTAAGAAGTTCGATTTCGATCAAAACTTAAATGAATGTAGTTTACAAATTTTTTTTAGAAACAAATAAACAATAGTAATTTACGAACGTAAATTAAATAGATATAAATAAGTATAATTAGAATAAGTAATAAGAAAAATAATAAATAAGTACATGTAATAAATAAATACTAATAAGTATATTGAGTAAAATGAGTAATAATGAAACGCACAATTTCCCTAGAAGAAAAACCCTTGGCTCAATTCAAAAATGAAAAATCACAAATTCTAAAAATTAAAAAATCATGTGAACTATTACGTAGAACATGATGTTCTACGTAATAGTTCACGTGAGTTTTCCATCCCAAGAGAATGGATGGAAAAATTCTGATTCAATCTGAACGTTAAATTGATCAAAAGATTCAATTTGAACTTTGGCTTCCTGCATGCATTTTGGGGTCTGGTTTCTGTCGTTCTGAGAGTATCGAGGCTTAACGGTCTTTGTCCGGAAATGTATTGCGACAATTTGTTAATAGTTGTGAATTATATTAGAATTGTATGTTGTGTTCTTGTCGTTGTCTTAAATGTTATTATGTAAATAAATATTAGTTAGTTGAATTTCAGTCTTCTTCTTAAAATAATTGCTTCATCATCTAGTATGTAGCATTGTTGTTGAAATAATTGAAATTCTTTAATCTTCTTTGATGTATAAAAGAAATATGAACTAGCTAGGAGCGTTGGGGGCTATAATAGTAGTTTAGGAATTTCGTAGAAAAACTACAAAAGTGAAAGTAACTATTTTTAATGGCAAGGAACGAAATCTCGAATGGAAATGAAATTTGAATATTTCCCTCACATTTTTAAATCGAAGTTTCCTAATGCTCTAACTGATGTCTTTAATGAATCTCATTTTTGCAAAACCCTCAAAATTCTTCAGGAGTGAATTAGTTTTGAATTAGTGGGAATCAAATTGCGAATCAATACAAAAATCCAACTCCCGAGTCTTTTATTATTTTCTCTAAATTCCAAGAATTCAGAAAAATAAATAAATAGTATAAAGCAATTTTGTTAAGAAAGCAATTCAATAATACAAGCACCAGCAAGACAGTTATTGTTTTAGAGGCAAACTAACTGTCGAGAGACTTTGCTCAGCGCAGAGGCTTTTAAAAATATCAACAATGATAAAGAGATCTAATAGGGAACTACATTACTCTTAAGAGCAGCAAAAAGATTGAATGCATTACAAATATAACATGTTTGGTAGTAGAAATTTAAAATGTAGAATTTTCTTTTACTTTTCTGTAATACTTTATTACATACTAATTTATTGCTACTATTTTCATAGGATATATATATTTCACAGTTCATCTAAACTCCAAGTGAGCGCAGCTGATGATGGTTTATAATTATCCTTTTTTTACCATTACACAGCCTAATCCCATACACCACCGAAAGCAGGTGTCGACTTCAATAGATTACAATGACAAATACTTAAATAAATATGCTTCCGTAAACAGTTAGTGCCTTCACCTGTAAATCATAAAATATTTAAAAAGATTTAATAAGTGAGACAAAAATAAATGGTGAATATTTTTTTCTCTGGGTTTTAAAAGTCTATTTGTTTTGTTTATTTACTTCTTTTTGACTTCGGCATGTACTACAATGTACTTTTGTTTTATATTTTCAAATTCTTCTGCTCATTTAGCCAAGCTTTTTAAATGAAAAAACATATTTTTGTTTCCATTTAAATATCGCTAATTGTAGAATATAGCAAGCATAAGAATTATAGCGTTCAACACATAGAGTATTAGAGAGCTTTTTGCATACCGTATTTTGGACGTCCGTTAGCTTTTTCTCCCTAGCGCGCATGCTCATAGGAAATTGCGCACGCGTATCTGTAATAATGTTCCCTATGAGCATGCGCGCTAAGGAGAAAAAGCTAACGGACGTCCAAAATAAGGTATGCAAAATCTCTATTAATAAAGTGAAGTAAGTCCCCTTATTTTAAAAAGAACAGAAAGTTGTGGACAAACATCTCCCATCGTATTCTTACTAGATTTGGCGCTTCTTCGCCCCTTGGCTCCCTGCGAGCATTTATTTAGAATAAACATGCTATGAAGCCATTCTGAATATTCCGAGAAATTCTTCTTCTCAAGTCACACATTTATTGAACAATGTGCCTACTAAACATAAATAGACACAAGAAAATTTTTAATTAAAAAAGTGTTATTTAATCAAAATATTTATTTGTTTACAGCTCTGATCTTTTTTTGTGTAAAATATAATAAAGCATTACATTGAACAAACTAATTAAATTACAAAAAAAGTTTATATAAATGAATATTTTATTTTTAAATAATTTTAGTGAACATTTATTACACAAGAAAATTTATTAATATATTATAAATGATAAATATTTAAAAAATTAAATTTACATTTATTGACAACTAAAAATGAACCATTTGTTTCGAAAACAATTGTGCGATAGTAGACCTTTTCCTCCCTTCCCGTCACAACATAGCCAGCAATAAAGAGTGTTGCCAAAAATCGCCAAGCCATTATCGCATATAATGAAAGCAATATATATCAAAATATTTAAAAAAAGAAATCAACAATGTATTTTAATGTGAGAAAATTATGAAAACAGTTATCATTGGTTAAATTGTACCAATAGAATTCTGTTTACAAATTTAAACACTTATTTCTTGAACTTGCAATGGAATGTTATTAAATTCCGAAAAGCAATCACAGACTGCAATGGTAATGATAAGAATTAGTTCTCTCCTCCGCAAAAGTCCGGACAGATAGTCTTTCATGTAGGATCGATTTTGAAACAAATGCTTTTAAAAGTTTTGCCTCGTCCAATTGCATTCCATGCCATCAACATGCCGAGGCACAGTGTCAAGTACATCGAAAACAATTCCCTCGTTCAAATGGATATGAATGGTAATTGGCTCGTTGCTTTGTTACCTGATTTATGCTTCCTGTCATCGATTGGTTCTTTTATCTGTAGAAGTGATGCCATTGGAGCGCATGGACCATTAAAGAATCATACGTTGGTAAGCTGGCGCGAAAAATCCAGTTCCGACGATAAATAATAATAAAAGAAAGAAAGAAAAGAAAATGGACAGTAAAGTAACTGGAAAATTACAATCTTTCCCCGAAAAGCTATTAGAAATTAGTTGCCTGAAAACTAAAGCTATTTTCATCATTTCTAATTGTAGAGAGGTTCATTTATTTTTGTTCTTTCTTTCTTTCTTTTTTCCATCCACGTCCATCCATGGCGAGTTTGCGGTGACAAGCGTTAAAACAAAGGAGATAGCGATTAATCGATAAATCATTTCGATCGATATTCGTCAGTTTTCTTTGATGGAATTTATGGTAATACCTCTCTAGGGTTAACTTCTTCCAGAGTGGAAATTCGTTTCTTCGTTTCATCTTTTGCGAGAACCTTTTTCGCCGAGATTCGAAGTGACGGGGTGAATGCGGAAGAGATGCGATTCATTTCCGAGCGAGAGGGGCGAACGGTGCGCAGAGAGGAATGCTTCGAATGCGGCCGGCGTATTAAAAGGATTAATATGGGGCTCCTTTTTTTTCCACAAAATGGGCTTTATTAAATTGTTTCTTTATGCCATGAAAGAAATACCTGAAGCGGCAAATCTTCCATTCTCTTTATCACTTTTTATTCTTCTTTTTCATTTTATTTTTTTCCCCATTCCCTTTTGAAGTTATAAAATAAATTTTCACAATTGCCCATTGTGTGAATTTTTTTTTTTTTTTTTTTTTTTTGCCTTCATCAATTGCTTAGATTGCTTTCAAATGAATGTAATTGAATCAAAAAATAATATTTAGCGTATGAATATGGAGCTTAATAAATATTTATCGTGGTTTGTTATGAGAGCAAAAACTGATGATTAACTTATAGAATATATGATATAACTGATAGAATAAATTATATGATATAATATAACTGATAGAATGAATGATATGATATGATATAACTGATAGAATAAAATTCGTAGGATTTGCGACTTGTAGGGAAAATAAGTCTGACATAAAAGAAATGCATATCGAAATTAATAAACTACAGTGTTTTTCAATTCCTTCTATTAGCTGACAATCTCTCTGTTTAACAGTTTATTTTGCGCATTAACATTTTATATTCGCTGCGAGTGTTAAAAGCATGGATTAAAATCTAAAAATTCCTCATTTAAATCTTTCATCATTAGTTCACACTCTCTTTATATACACTGAAGTGACAAAAGTCATGGGATACCTCTTAACATCGTGTCGGCCCTCCTTTCGCCGGCGAAGTGCAGCAATTCGAGGTGGCATGGACTCAACAAGTCGTTGGAAGTCTTCTGCAGGAATATTGAGCCATGCTGTCTCGATAGACGTCCATAATTGTGAAAGCGTTGATGGTACAGGATTTTGGGCACGAACAGGCCTCTCGATGATGTCCCACAAATGCTCGATGGGATTCATGTCGGGCGATCTAGGTGGCCAGATCATTCGTTGGAATTGAGAATGTTCTTCAAACCAATCACGAACAGTTGTGGCCCGGTGACATGGCGCATTGTCATCCATAAAAATACCATGGCAGTACAGACGTGTTTTTTTCCGCTCCTCGTTTTCTTCCCTCGTATTATGATCTTTGTCTTGTAATTCTGGATTTTAAAATTTTTACACAGTTAAAGACGACCAGGGTAAGTCTTCCCTCACAAGATATATTTTATTTGATTAGTGATACTTTTTATTATGCATTGTTTTGTGTCTGAATTTTTTCCTTTGTAAAATCTTTTCGTTTTTTTTTTTTTTTTTTTTTTTTTATTTATATTTGATCATTTTACAACAATTTTTATTTTTTTCTCTTACAATTTTGAGTGTGCTTTTGGTATCTTGGTTTATCTTTTATTGTCTTGCCTTCTAAGGATTCCCATCCCCATCTTATTTTTGATTTTTAAATTTTCTATTTTTCCTCCTGTTCAACTATTTTTAACTTCTTCTTCCTTTGATTTTTATTAATTTTTGTCCAGTTTCCGTAGTATTTATTATTATTATTATTATTATTATTTTTTTTTATGCAACTCTTCTTCAGTTCAGAAATTCAGTTCAACAAGATTTTTTTTTTTTTTTTTTTTTTTTTTTTTTTGTTGGTCAATTTCTTCTCAGTAAATTCTTCTTAATATTTGTTTTTCTCTTGAAATATTCTAATTCTTCTTTTGCTGCTTTAAATTTTTTGAAGCTGTTTCTCATTTACAATTTGTTGTTTATAGAATTTTGCTCTAATTTTCACTCCTATGAATTGGTCTACGCTTTTCCAGTAGTCAGCCATTTTGTCTAACATCCCGCTTGTCTTTTAGTTTTTATTGCAGAGTAGAAATATTATCCTACCCTTTTTATTTTCGTTTGACCTTGGCAATCAGACAGACTGCTTTGGGGTCTCCTTTCTCTCACCCCCATCTTTGAAGCCACGCTCAAGTGACCTTTTAACCCCTGTCACTCCTCAAGGCGCTCTCCCCACTCTTGACAATTTTGAAGTTGTTCCTTTTGCAGGACTTCGTTCCTTTCTTGTTGCTCCCCACCCTCCCAAAATAGTGCATAATAGAGCAGTGCCACTGATTCATTTTGCGAGGGTAGCGAGAACCGTTTGTCTTCTTTCTGTTTTTATTTATTCATTATTTTTACACTTTTGAGTTTAACCATGTATAACTTGAGAAGTGAAAATCACGAGCAAGCTTTTCGTACTGTGGAAAAGGAAGACACCAATGATTTACCACCATTAGTAATTATCACTGAAATTAGAAATCTACTTAATGAGAAAACAGGCTCTCGCTTCATTTTAAATTCTGCCCTTAGATCGTATGGTGATAAACTATAGAGAAGACTTGAACTTCACGTTAAAAACTTCCCAACAAATACCCCTGCTGCTTTAGATATTTCTCCTCCTGATACAAATCCTCCCCCTCACGTATGCAGAAACTTTAAAAAGTCCACCCAAGATTTCGCATACAGTGTTACTTTTTACCCTTCTCAGTCAACTACAGATTCACTATGCACTGAAAAGGAAACATCACTGAGAGAATTGTTGAAAAAATCTGTTAATCCTTCAAAGGAAAAATTAAAATTAATTCAATCAGGAATTTATGTAACAATGGCCTTGTCGTGAATTGCACAGAGGAAAAGACGTTGATAAACTCTTGAATTCAATAGATAACTCAGAATTACTTAAAGAAAAGATTAGGCATCATAAGCCCCATCGAAGATCACCCAAATTAATTATTTACAATATTCCAAAGCAACTCTCGGATCTTGAACTCCAGGACGCCCTAGAAATCGCGACAGGGTTCAACAAGCTAACTTTCAAAATTTCCTTCAAAATAAAAGGAAGAAAAGAAGATTGCAACCATTGCATTGTAGAAGCTTCTCCAGCGGCTTTCAACACTTTGATAAATGAAGGCAAATTAGTTGTTAATTGGCAAATACACAACATCAGAGAATTTTACAATGTTCGAAGATGTTACAATTGTCAGAATTTCGGACATTCACAACATCAGTGCCCAAACAAAAGCCCATACTGCGCTTTTTGCTCATCTAATCATTTCACACATAACTGTAAATCGAATGATCTTTACTGCATAAATTGCCATGACGCTAATATCAAATATAATACAAACTTCGACCCTAGGCATTCAGCTGGCGATTCACACTGTCCTTGCTTCATAAAAGAAATCAAGCCATACAAAAGGTCAGTAATCTATTAGAAGTCTTGCAGTTGTTTTTTGTTATCATTATTATATATATATACATATATATATATTTTAATTTTTTTTATTTTTCTATTTTTAAAGACCTACATAAATTAAACATACACTAAATATAGTTCCAAATTTGGACATTACAATGTCTTCATATCTTGAGCCTTGCAATACAACTGATCAACTTGCTAATTTTCCCCAATGGACGCTCCAAGATCAAAATTCCATTAACTTGAACATTGTGCAAATCAACCTGAGAAAAGCCAAAGTAGTTACCATTCTATTAAATCAACTTGTTCAGAAATTTAAAACGGATTTAATTCTCGTCCAAGAACCTTATGTCAAAAATAATAGAATTGAAGGAATACCCAGAACTTGGAAAAAGTTGGTTATCTCAAAATGGAAAAGCAGGCATTGTCGCTCTCCCAAACGTTCAATTGCCGATTGTGCTGGGGATAGTTAGAGTGCAGTGGCAATAAAAATTTCTGATAACAATCAACCCCTTACTATAATTTCAGGATACTGTTCACCTTACGATAATCTCCAAACGACTTTAAATGAGATTAACAGTTTCATTTCTTCGATGGAACATGAGAAATTGTTAATTGGAGCAGACCTAAATGCACACAGCACAAGTTGGGGCTATAATTCAGAAGACGCTAGAGGTTTGTTAGTGGAGGAGTTCTTAGCAGCAAATGACTTCCATTTATTAAACAATAGAAAATCAGAGCCAACTTTTGTACATCGCAATAGTAAGGGATGGCCAGATGTTACTCTCGTCTCTTCAGCAGAATTGGCCTCCAGATGTGACTGGGAAGTTCTAGAGGAAGAAACTCTCAGTGATCACAAATACATAAGAACAACTATACATGCTGAAAGGAAAACTATTGCATTTAAAAGATTTAAAATTGCGTTCGGGGGACATAAAAATTTCTTTAATGCCTTCTCTCCATCCTTTCCAGTTTAATTTCCACGTTGAACAATGTTAGTAATGGGAGTCAACTAAATGAAGCTACTCACATTCTTCAAAAAACATTGTTAAACCATGCTCTAAAGCATATCAAATCAAAACAATAGTAAAAAAATAAACCTCTTACCTGGTGGAACCCACAACTAGAAATAAGAAAAAGCAATTAAATGCTCTTAGAAGAAGAATGCAAAAAAATCGGAAGGGGTTGAAAAAGAAACTATACTTCCGGTTTACTCCAAAACAAGAGCAACCTATAAAAAAGAAATTCTCCACGCAAAACGTCAAGCCTGGAGAAAATTCTGCTCAGAATCAGGTACTCCTTTTGAAAAACCTTTCAAGACCACAGTCAATACTTCCCTTCCCCCATCTGAAATCTTTAAAGCCATAGATGTATCAGGAAATGGGAATAGCAAAGTAATTGCCAAGAAACTTCTGGAAAAAATATATCCTTTCAGTCCCCAAGAATCTCCTTCTTCTCTTCCTGAAACTTACTCTTTTGCTGAAGATCCGCCATTTACTAAAGAAAAAATTAAAAGAGTGATACAAACGCTACCAAAAGGGAAGGCTCCTGGATTTGATGGCATAGATAACCAAGTCGTTCACATTATTAATGATTATTTTCCAGATATTTTCCATAAGCTCTTTAACAAATGTTTACAGTTCCATACTTTCCCAAACGCCTTTAAAATAGGAGATGTGGTCCTTTTCCATAAGAAAGGCAAAGATAAAGCAGATCATAATTCCTACAGACCAATTTCTCTTCTCCCCACTATAGGCAAAGTTCTAGAGAAACTCTTAACCCAAAAAGATTATCCTTCAAACTTCAAGAATTAAATAAGCTGAATTCCAGACAATATGGATTTCGTGTAGGTAGATCTGTCAATGATGCGCTCATAGCTCTAATGGACTTCGTCTACGATGCTAAACAACAACAACAACACATAGTAATCATTTCTTTAGATATTAAGGGTGCATTTGATAACCTTCACTATAATTCAATCCGAAATAGAATGAAGGAAGTTCTGCAACCTTCAGATGTTACAGAAACTCTTCTGGACACCTTAGCCCAAAGATTAGTTGCAATTCAAACAAGTGAAGGTCCAGTAATGTGGGAACAATCTAAAGGTTGTCCTCAAGGTTCCTGTAGTGGACCAATAATGTGGAATCTTGTTGCAGATGAGGTACTCAATTATCAATGGCCTCCAGCAGTGCATTTGCAAAGCCTTTGCAGACGACTTCATATTTGCCATTAAAAGTCCAACTAGACGGGGACTAGAAGAACTTTCAAACGAATCCCTCAGAAGTTTAAAATTTGGACAGATAAACATCAGCTATCTATATCTATAGAGAAAACGAATTACCTCGTCATAGAAAGCTGTCAAGAGGGCCCGTTATCAAATGGGGAAATGACTCCATCAAAAGGAAAAAAATTCGTTAAATACTTGGGTGTTTTCATCGACGAAAAACTCAATTGGGCGAAACATCTTAGTGAACAAGGCAAAAGAGCAACAGATATAAGTCGTTTGTTACGAAAGGAGTGCCGGTAACACCTGGGGTACAAAACAAGAATTCAGGCGAATCTTATACAAGACGATAGCTGAAAGAGTGCTAAGTCACGGAGCAGCAGTCTGGGCACTCTTTCCTACCTCTAGAATTGAAAAAAATTGCAATCTATTCAAAGACTCTTCCTTCTGTATACAACTGGGGCATACAGAACCACATCAACAGCTGCTCTTCAGATTATCAAGGGGTTTCGCCCCTCTTCACTTAAAATTGCAAGCAGAAGCTGCATTCACTGTTGTGTCTAGAAGTAGGAAAAACTTACAGATGGAAACTCTTCAAATAACAGCGGATGACTTTGAGCAGAAGATTGCAGGATTGTCACTCCACCCAATCCATAGTTTTAATATCTGCAATCAAGTTGACATACGGACACAGTTCTTTTCAACAAATGCTGAGACTTTTTATACGGACGGCCGAAATCGAGTGAAGGAACAGGGGCAGCATTTTTGCTCCTTCAAAAATGGGATAAAAATTTCAGAGTGGATGGGTAAATTGAACCCTCATAACTCTGTTTTCCAAGCAGAGCTAATAGCCATCCGCGAAGCAATTCGACATGTATCCACAACAAGAAAACATGTAAAATATGGTCTGATAGCCTCTCTGGACTACTAGCTATTTTAAACCCTTTTACACCACATCCACTCGCAAGGGAAATTCAGTGTTATCTCCACTCCAATAAACTGATAAAATTGGGATGGAGAAAAAGCACATATTGACATCTCGGCAATGAAACCGCTGATGAGCTTGCCAAGCAAGGCATTTCAAATGGCCAGCCAATTCAAATAAAAAGTCCCCTTTCAGAATTGAAAGGTTTTTTAAATAATCACCTCCTTTCTAAATGGCAAAAACAGTGGGATGAAGGATTTATGGGTCGACCTATTTATGAAATTATTAAAAAGTGTCGGCATATTCTGCTGGATGGACAAGAGAGGGAGACCATGTTTTTAACAGGGCATGGTCCATTTCCCTCTTACCTACAACGATTTCATCTGAGGGACGCAAGCTATTGTTCTGTGGAGATGTGTGTAATCCTCTTCACTATGCTACCACCTACCCACTTACTTTATCATGGCATATGAAGAAACCTTCCGAAGAGAATACTATTCAATGGAAGATTAACATCTTAAAATGCAAAGGGTCTCGACTCAAAATCCGAAGCATGATGAACTTTATTTGTGAAAATCAAATCTTACTTATCCCGGACTAAGTGTCAAACAATATTTTGTACACAAATTTTTAAACAATCTTTAGTAACATACTTCCTTTTTCTACATATATATATTTTCTTACTCTGTGCGTGTGTGTGAATGTATTTATAAACAGAGTAATCCTGCTTTTTTATAAAACAAATGACATGTGTTTACTCATCATGTGTATATACTTATAGTTTTGCTTCTCACAAAGATTTAAGTGTGTGTTTATCTATATATATATATATATATATTTTTTTTTTTTTTGCGTGTATATTTTAAGTAATTTTACTTTTAAATAATCTAAGTGTTTGCATATACTGTGTTAGAATATTAAGGTAATTCGCTGTTAAAATAATTTATTATTGTGAATCATGTAAAGTAATTAACTTTATAAAATAATCTTGCTTGTGTATATATTTAAGGTAACATAACAGTACAATGTTTGCATATTTAAGTAATTTGTTTTACAAAAACAATTTATGCTTGTGTATGTATCAAAAGAATTTTTTGTATTATAATGTATATAATTTAAGTGGGTCCATCAGCATATTTCTAGGGCACACTAAATTTGAAACAATTCGTTTTCTTTTCAATTATTAGACTCCAAATTGCAAAATCTAAATTTTTTTATGTGAATACCATTTTTCTTAGTTATATACCTAGCATATTTATCTCTTATGTGTAATATCTCCCCTGCCTTTTTTTTTTTTTTTTTTTCCTTATTACCTTTCTCCATAATTTTGCAGCAACTGTTCCTACTCGTCGATTTATTTATTAGCTATTAAGATTTTCTAAATTCTATAATAATTGATTTGATGAATATCCCTTCAGCTCTCTGATTTGTATAAATCTCATTTGTAGTGTTTATTGTATAATATTGCTTTTAATTTTTGTCTCTAAAATCTCTTACCTAACGTTTTTATATTTTTCGCATTTCATATTAATCCTTCTTCAATTTTTTAAATTTTTTGACATCTAGTTCAGTTCTTGTATGAATTTTCCCCATTGTTCAGCTTCTGTACCTCCAAAAGTGAATTATGCAAAACTTTTCCGCCTCCATCGTGCGTCCTTT